>DF243299.1:0-42052 GCA_000507305.1 Breviolum minutum Mf 1.05b.01 | reverse complement strand
GGGACAGCTTTTGGAAAGCCGAGCCAGAACAATTGAGAATCAGCCTCGTCGCCAATTCTGTCAACTTCTGTGGCGGCCAAGCTCCAACAAGGAGCTCCACTTTCTGCGTCCAAATCTCCAGAGAGTCTTTTGCAGGATCAAAGGAAGGAACCAGAGACCATAGCTGGCTATTGATAACTGCCTCGCTGGCAGTAGTCCCAGCTGTTGTGCCGCCCGATGTGGGCTCCATTCCAAACTGCCAAAGGTCACCAGATTCTGTCAGTTGAGACTGACAGCTCCGCTACCAATGTGATTGCCTAGAGGTCTAGCAATCGTTTCACCAAAACTTGCTCCAAAGCGAGCTCCTGAGCGATCAACGCCTTTTTCCCCGTGGCGCTAGATCAGAAGGTCCGGTGCTGCAAAGCCAGCAATCAACGAAAGGTGCCTCACCTTTGATGGCTCCCTGAGCCACGAATCAATTGGCTAAGGCAATGCCCACCATCACCCACCTCAGGTTCGCCTGAACCCAAATGCCTTCGGATGAGGCTATGTCACCTGTGATGCTGCTGGAACTCATGATGTCACAATTGTCGGATTCATAATATAATTATATATATATATATATATATATAAATATACGCATACATCCATCTCAACCCTTTCGAGAAACTGAATTGTCCATCATCACTGCACACATCTCACGACACTCTTCAACCATCTTCAACCTGCCACCAGCACTGGAAGATGATCTTTCTTTGAGGGTTTCTGATTGGTTCACCATGGTTGACCGATCTATGTTGACTCCCCATCCACGATTTCCTACTTCTTCCCACCAGGTTACCAACTCAAAGGTGATGTGAGATGAACCGCGATGGATCCAGCACCAGCACTCCTTGAAAAAACTCAGTCATCTGGAGGGTCCCGGAACGCCACAGTTGATGGATGAAACAAAGGGATGGATTCAAGTTTTTGAATGTACTTTGTTTTTGTTTTCATAAAACTTTCTCCCGAAATTTTTGGACGATTTCTGGATGAATTGGGGTGAAATTGGTACCCAAATTCCATTTGGCCATTCCAAGAGACAGTTGCTGAAGAGTAGTTACAACTTCACTACCCAAGTGGGTCGATTTGATTCGTGTTCGGTTGGTTTCGTCGTGAGGTTTTTCCTTTCGTCGTGATGAACATTCACCATCACCATCCATCACTCAAATAGATGAGGAATGAAAACACACCCAGACCTTCACCCTCCAGCATCTTTTCAGATCATGGCTTACTCCCCTTAGTTGTATGGCTCATGCTACATCATATGGACGAATCTGAATTCATCGTGCGATGACTGCTATGATTAAAGCTTCCTTTTTAAGGTATCATACAACCTGAAGGAATCCCTATGTTTTGGTACAGAGGTAGGATCTTCATTTGCCAAAGGTCAAGACATAGCCTATAGAACTAACATAGGATATGCCATATCATCTGTCAGAAATCCTTCCGAAAGCTAAACGGATCTTCCAAATTGGAATACTTAGAGCCGAAAAGATTCCCAATGATGAAAACTCAGCTTACCACACACCTACACCCCTGAAGATTAACATGGAAGCATAATCATGGAGGTTTGTAAGATCATTTTCTTTTCTAAATGGGTGATTTGTAGGTGAACCATGTTAATCTTCCAGGGTGTATCCATTCATAAACACCCTGCAGCCATGGGTCTCGCCAAAGAGCACCAACTCTGAGGAATTTCCACCAAAGGCGTGGATATTTCCTGCAATAACTGTAACTCTGCTTGGTCTGAGGATTTTTTTTTGGGGTTTGGTGACAGGTCATGACCTTCATCAATCTAACCACCTTATGTAGTGAAAGCCAACAAAACTATCAACATATGAGGCAATTTTTCTAGTTCCACCTCGGCAAGAGTGCATCAAATTGTCTATGCACATCCTTCCAACAAGTATATTTTTGGACATTTTGGACAGGTTTTCGAACTTGTGCTATGCTTTGAATCCAACATGATGGCTTGGCAACGTCCCAAACAGTATATACGTATCAAATCGATCCGTACTTTTCGGAAACAAACATGTGCCCCGTCCCCAGCTAAAGCTATACCTGCGGATTTTGACTATGCCAATTTCAACTTCGAGGGGTGATTATGAGCCCAGGCACTGTGTACCCATTGCATGGCCGCTCGCTGGTCCTGCTGCGAGGTGTCCCCCATTCTTTCCATGGACATAGATGTTGTTACAGGGTTACCCAACCAGTTCCCATATGAAAGGTTGTAACCCTATAACCCTGCAATACCCTGTATATGTGCAAATAAGTAATCATTCATACTGAAAACTCCGAAACTGTCTGCCATTAACTTTTATCTATATTATATAATATAAGCAGCACTTTGTGGCTAAGAAATCCACAAAAATCCAGATACCACCAACACCAACATCACCATCTAGTTGTCTTTGCCAGCAGGTTTTGATTTTGACTTAGTAGTTTGTGGCCAGGTGAATTGGAATTTCAGAAAATTATTCCCCACAAGAAATCCTCTCATCCGAGGATTTCAACATTCCAAAAAAACCCAAACCACCACTTTGTCTTTTAGCAACAAAACTCCATCCACTGTTTGTAGTGCAACCATCACTTCAACAATGTGCTTTTATGAAGTTTTATTACCCATCAGAAATCCTCTCCATCAACTCACCGCCCATGTCGCAAAAGGTCCCCCTGCACCTGGATGCCATAATTCCCGGTGGAGTTGGTGGATGGATCCCGCGTTCGCAAGGCATCTGCTCCTGCGAAGCCTTGACGGTCGACCGACGTGAAGAAAGTCGTTGCTGATTGGGAAGTTTCCCACAGCCCAGTTTGGTGGGTTGGTGGAAAAAACACCAATGAAACACAGGTGTCTGTCTCTTAAAATGATCTCAGAGCTGGGGGGTTTCATGGTTTCATGCAGACATTTTTACCATTTCTAGGTGATTTTAAGGGCCACATTCTAAGAGTTGCAGAATGACACAGAACAACATGATTCGAGAATGCTTGGTGTCCCCGCGCGAAAGTAGACGGCTTAACAAATTTGAAGCAATTCTTGAATTTTTGCCATACCCCCAAACAAAAAGGAAACATCATCACCTTTCCTCATCCCAATTACTTTACTTGTAGGCATTTGTTCTTGACTTGGTGTTTCGTCTGCATTTCCCCCCGGATCCCGCTCCTAAGATGCCCAGGCGATAGTTGACTGTGACGATGATCACCTTGTCTCAGCAGTTGGAAGCTATCTTTTCACGCCCGAACAAAGGGTGCTGTTTGATGGAAGAAACCCTGGCTAATCAATTGGGAAAATTTTGAGGCACTGGCCAACTCATGGGGGACATATTTACCATACTGTTGATGGTTCAGAAATCCCCTTCCCAACCACCTGGGATTTGTATAATACCCTGTAAATAATGGGATATTTACCATATCAATTGGTGCAGGATTTCTTCCATCAACAGTATCAACAACAGGATTCTGTCCGCAACAGTGGAGATTGTCTGATGATACTGTAATTTGGGAGGATTCTAGGGCTCCAGGAAGCTCGCTTCTCCCAAATTGTATTACCCCTACTGTAGATCAGTGGGTGGTTGTTTATTTGCTCGTCACTCAGCACCACCCGAAAGATACCAGTAATTGTACTGGGGTTTGTAATGCTCCACTTCCAGAAATTGGCCTTCCACCCTAATAAAACATGAAAGTGATGCGCAGAAACCATGGGAAAGTATGAGAAGATGGTTGTCAATAGGGTCCCCTATTCTTTTCTGAAGTAAACCCTGCAATTTTAGAGAAACATAAAGAAATCTACTTGAGTGAAGCCTTCTTCAAAATCCGTCAAAATCCATGTTTCTACAAATTACAAACATCTTTGAACTTTGAAGTAAACCGCACACTGCACAACAGTCACCCTAACAGATGTTTTCCACCAACAAACATGGGCTCCTAACGACTCCAAACGAGAGACACCAAACTCTTTGGCCAGCTGTGTGCCGTTGAACATGTCTTTCGTGCCACCCGTGACGTAGGATCCACCATGGATCCAAAACATCACTGAGCCTTGATAGATAGACATCTCATCCCAAACGGGGGAGATGGTGATCAGATTTGATGCAAATATGTGTAAATTCACATGTACAAAAAACAGATGCAAGGTGTTTGATACATCTAGATACCAACATGCTGTTTGCTTCGGAATTTGATTGAATAAATATGAGAAAAACATGCCTTTTCATAGATAGCACCAAATAATTCAGAAGCCGTTTAGCATGTCATCGTAGAGATGCCACCTTTTGCGAAAGAAAGACATCCAACATTGTCGCTGACTTTCAAGAAATGGACCAAGACCAACCAAACATCCATCAGCATCGAGATGCAGGATGCATTGGATGCGGCACTGTGACACTGCCGTGGCGCCCAAATGTTCAAGAAGAGGCAGTCTTCATTTCCTCATCCAAGATGGTCCAAGGATCCAAAATAAGAAAGTCGGTAAATGTCCCCTAAAAATTAAGATATCGGGCTAATCTCTCTTTTCTAGTAGGAAAACCATGATAAACCTCTTACACCACCATAGACTTTCCAGCCTGCTATGTTAGATCATTAAAGGGTAAACCATATGCATCCATATGCTATGTTAGGTCATTGGAGGGTAAGCTATAAAGATCTATGTAGTCAAGATGCCAACTTGCGAATAACACAATATCTCATATGATTCATATGGGTGTTTCCAAAAATATGCGTACCCCCAAATCATCCATTTTAATAAGGTTTTCCATTATAAACCATCCATTTTGGGGTAACCGTATTTTTGGAAACATCCATATCTACATGAGATCTACATAAACATTGGTTTCCATAGAATCTCTGCTTTGGAGCAATTGGAACTCCCCTTGGACACCAACTGGCTTCCCTTTTGGAAATCCCTTTGAGTTGAGGAGTAACTAGCCCTGAAATCCCTATGAACTACTCCAAAACATCTCTGGATTCCATGCTTTGCCAATATCTTGCTGTTTTTTTTCTTTGATTCCCAAACCTTTTTGGCATTTTTTTGGGTTGAGCCTCAAACGTGGTCCCTTTGGTTTCACCTGCTACGGATCTCTGTTTGGGCAGCCTGATTATGCAGGTCCAAAAGTCCGATGATGCTCTTTCCCTTGACCTGGTGTGCCACCAGTCAGTCGATCCACCCATGGGTTTTGTTTTGGAAGGTCAAAAAAAACACATTTTTAACGAACTCTTGGCGTTACCTGGGGAAAAAAGAACATGCCTGGAATTTATGATGGTTTTCCTAGGAACCCATAGGTTGCTTTTCACTAGTGCCACCTAGATTACTTAGTCATTTAAACAATTTAGTTATGACTGACTCCTTGCCTTTATATCAACTCATCTTCATCCATGTCAACTGGAAATTGTTAGTGCAAAGTTTTTTCCTAACCGGGAGTTTCAACCCATTTACGCAAAACATATTCGAAACATTGGACATGTATGGACATGTGGTAGGGGATGAACCACCACAACGGCCACCTTTCTGGTTTCGGAGGCCGCCAAGCCTGCAGGCAATTGTTCCCGAAGGCACGAGCACTTCGCAGCGTCTTCCAGGGAGTCATGGCTTGAGGAGGTCGCCAACGGAGATCATGAACAGGCGCTGCTGCATAGGGAAGACCTCAGCAGTGGAAGCCGCTAAGTAAAACTGGAACGTCACATGGATTCACATGGGATGATGATGGATGTTGATCATGTTACATGGTGAATCCTTAACTTGTACCCAGGGGGTTTGTAGCTAACCCTTCCTTTTGAATGAACCAAGCTTTGGCTTTCAAATTAAAAGGTCCGCCCAGATTGAATCTACACAACTTCCAATGGCTCCGGGCCATGACATGACACCTTTCTTGACGCATGGCCAGGGTGACGCCAAGCCCCTGTGAAAATAAAAAGCTTTGTTGCAGGGGCCCACAAAACATCTCTGGTTCTGTTTTTTCATGTAGCCCCTGAACAAACAGCAACTTAAAAACGCAAATGGCCAAAGATTTGCTGCGCCAAGAAACGCGCAGAAATGCACCACCAATCATAAAACAAAAGGAAAGGGAACAAAAACAAACAAAAAACATGCAGTGCAACTGCGGACCGTTTTTCACATTGACCACCAGGTGACCCAAGAATTCACAAACAGTGCCACTGCAAGTGCCTTGCACCGGACCTTCTTCAAGGTGCCGCACCTCTCCTGAAGGGTTCAACCCAATGCCACGACGACAACATGGAACAACAACAACAATAACAACAACAACAACAACAACAACAACAACAACAACGACAACAACAACAACAACAACAACAACAACAACAACAACAACAACAACAACAACAACAACAACAACAACAACAACAACAACAACAACAACAACCATACAACAACCACAACCACGGGGAATCTCTGGGTGAAAGTGATGTGAATAACCAGCTAAACCTCCTGAAGGAGCCAAGGCCTGAAGGGATTCTCTAAGATTTGCTAAGTTGTGTCACATTTGACCCATGTGAACTAAGGGTATCTTAAGATAATTTTACTACAAAAACACCAATGACTTACTTGGGTCGCCACGCAAAAGCAGTGAAATTTCTGGGGAAGTCAGGGGAAGTTGATTTATCTGATCCCTTTAAAAACCACACTTCGATTGTATGTTTTGTGGTATGATTCCCAGCATCCGTCATATCAGAAGTATTCAGAACTATTCTGGGCTCATCTACACCCCTATCCTCAAAATATATGCATAAGGCAGCTGTTGTAAAGCCCTTTGAATCGAATTTTCATGCCGGAAGTAGATGCCCAGTCTCCTATCATGGCGGCAGCCTGGACCAGTAGCAAAGTTGCCCATAAGCGGATCACAAGAGATGCTCCCATGGCCACTATGCAAGGAACAACGTATGACCCAAAGCTACATTGAACCCAACGCCGCGGAGCAATGTGTTGAAAAAAGCAACTGCTACTTCTGAAATTCCAATCGAAGCTCTAAGCTGGCTAAGGAATTTGGAATTGAACAGTTTAAGCTTAGGGCGTTGGCTTCTTTTTGGAATTGCCGAAGACCACAACAAAAAAGAGATTGGAATCTCCAAGGAAAAGGCAGGCAGTTCAAAAACAGTTTCGACTCAAATGCCCAGCCCGAAAAGCACCATATGGAGAGGTTGGAATCCAAGTTGTGTTTTACACTGGAGTCGGGGGATCCGAACAGCGATCAACACCACAAATTTAGGAGATTTTCAGCTCTCAAAAAATGCTTGAAGATGTATCAGCTTAGCCACTTAAAGTATACTTTGAGGCTTCGCTTTCCACCCTCACGGGTTTCCCGGAGGAGCATCTCCAAAATGTCAAGTTCACTAAGGTTGCAGAAAACATGTTCTGCCTGGATTTATGGCATCATTTTCCACCATAAAATTCTCCCCTGCAGCAACCTGATACTCTTCAAAATTTTGATGTGAAGCCCACTGGAGTATATAACTATAGTAACCTTTTTGCCTGTTTCATTGAGGAGGGGGATAACTGACTGTAACTATTAGTTAATACCTGATTTTTCCAGCAATACAACTGTCAATGGCGAACAATGCAAGAAAAGGTCCTGATTACCCTCCCTAAAGCTAACATATCCCTGAAACTAGGGGAGAAATCCAAAAAGGACATGATTTCTTGAAACCATCCATTTTCAAGGGGCTTAAAAAAAAAATGGTGACTTTCAGGGAGGGGTTACCAGTTGCTAAAGGTGGAATCCAACAATCTTCACCAACTCCTGAGGCTTCAACTGAAGTAACTTGGGTTTCTGTCCAGGTAAACATCGTGAGGTCCATTCCACACGTACTGATAAAGTTCCCTCCTGGAACGGGATCTGAGATTTGGGGGCCTTGGGGATTGAAACTTGGAATATTGATGAACAAACAGACGGTTGCGAAAAGGAGTTTTTCTGTTCTAACTTCTTTCTGAAATGTGTGAAATGTGGGTGTACCATTGACATGTTCCCCGGGAATTCTGTTCTTGGAAATCTTGAAATGCTTCCCATTTGAGTTGAACAAATAGCCCCTAGTTTGCTGCTTGGCTCAATTGACTTAAGGTAACTTCGAATGGAACGCAATAAGCAGAACCATTGAAGATTCTCATCCTTGATGGAATCATCAATATCAAGGGAGTGGTTTCAATAAGACATAAGCCAAACCTACATGGTAACTTCAATAGCTACTAGTAGTTTGTTCCGCTGCTAAGGATGGACACATCAATCAATCCATGAATTTCGTAATGATTTTCATCATCCCAACTGGTAAATACAGGTCCATGTAAATACCCAAGTTTTTTCAAGTCTCTCTCTATCAACCTTTTCAACAAAAACTCACCATTCAACGAAGGTTCTCTTACACTCCTCCTTCGACCACCACCACCCGAATCGGGTCCGACCTTGCCAACCACCAGCCGAATCGTTGGACCCTTGGAATCTTCAATGGTCAACGGAGGCACCTGGCCATCGTTTGTTCGATTGACGTCTTAAAAAGATTGACGCCAAGAAAGGTTGAGGAGGAACATAATAAGTGTTTATAGTGTTTTACATGGATCAATTTTCTGCTTGAATGGATTCAAAGCCAAACTCTCCATTTTTTTTTAAAAAGAAAGAAGCATGTTTCGGGTTTCTCATACTTCGCCCATCTTCGCCTCATGAGTATGTCGGTAGAGAGTCTTTAAACCTACAAAGAGATCTAGCTTCGGACCAAATGAAGTTGTTTCGTTGCGATCGTTCTATGGCCATCAGACCTGCGGGGCTGCTCTTGATAATGCGTTCCCTTTACAATGTAGGGACCTGTACTTCGACGACTCGTGCTTTTCGATGACTTTGCAGTAGATGAAAGGGTCAACAAATTAACCTCGTCTACCGTGATTTCATATAGCATGGTAGGAATACCTGCAGGTATCAAGGCAATTCATTGATCTGCTTTTCCCGACCCTAAGCTTCCCTGCTGCGAAGAAGGGGATGCTAGCTGCCGACACATCGTTCATGGTGATGTTGCGTGTGCGACTTAGTGTTGGGATGCGGTGCGGCCACTTTCTCCCAATCGATCTTTGCTAATTGGTGGTTGAAAAACCCCATTTGAAACATATATGCTGTCGTTTCAAATTGGATAATCTCCCCAAGGATTGGGGGGAAAATAACCCATCTGCGAAACCACCTTAGTGAATGGATCTCAGCATGTTTTCAACTCTACCTGTGTGTCAAGGCGATTTTTTTCTGCTTGAGGCCACGACATCTCTGCATGTAGGTAAGGCAAATTATAGACCAAGCGGCAGGGACCGTATCTCAGCGGACAGGTTTTGGAAAATGGATCTTCAAAAAAGACCTACAAACACTTGTGAAGTGCTAGGTTCAGTGATGCTTCCATAAAGAAAATGACAACAATTTTTAAGTAAGTCAACTCTGAGTTAGTATTGCCGTATTGCAACTTTGTAGACAAATGTCTCAAAAACAGGTGACTTGGGATTCTACAAATTTCATGTGGTGAACAGGGTTCTGCTAAAAGCTAGCAATGGCCAAGGGGACCAACCTATTTTGAATTGCAACATATTTCCTAAACTCGGCAGAGCGTTCCTCACAAGTTTGGTCGTGGATTCCCTTTCAGACTTTGCTAGCTTTGTTACATCTGGAAGCAATGTGGGAATAATGCAGCTGGGGCCTGTTGAACAACAACTGGCAAGATGAACGTCCTATTCCAAAGCCAACCAGTTTGGCAAATGACCTGTTCATATTGCATGAGCAAAACATGTTGATCAGAACGCAAACATTATCATCACTCTAGGGTCCAGCCTCATTCTTTCAAGCTTCTATCTCGTCCCCCAAATGCAGAGTAGCCCAAAGCCCGAGTGGAACTCGCTCAGGATTACCCCCCAAACTCGAAATTACACGTTTCAAGTCGTGAAGAACCCCCCTCCTGGAATACCCTAAAACTAAAAAACGGTTGGCTTGGATAATCCCTTATGAATTAACCAGCCCGGTTTTTTTCGTGGCACAACCCCCTACCATAAGTACAATGATGCTGCTAAATTAGGTGCACACACCCCCTGGTGATGGCCGAGTCAAACAGGTGACACTGTATGCCAACCGAAAGAAAGCATAATCCCCTACATACACCAACCAGGGCTTTTTCGTGGCAGCTTCTTGAGGCTCTAACTCTACCGGCTCGCAGTAGATAGAACTGCCCGCCAGTTGATAGTCCTCCATTAGGCTATGCGATGTGGAAGGGATCGTTGCATAGTTTTATGGCTGCATGTAAATACATAAACATGTATATATATATATAGATACATACGTGTAGTCGATGTGATTTGTAGGATAAATAGCTAGGAGTAGTTTGGTTTCGATCAAATTAATTGGATGGCTTGGATTGGATTGCAAACTAAAAAACTCGTTAGATATGATAAGAAAGGATGCATGGATCTATAGACAAACAAATGCAACAAACTCTTTCACACATTAGATCTCAAATAAAGCAGTAGCAAAACCTTATAAACATCTGCTGAAGAAGTAAATCCTTTTGTCCATGTGGCTCGCACATGGCATGTTTCTGACAAGTCTGACTCACCTCAAACTTGAGGACGCGATTTTATGACAAACACTCGCAGACACAACTCGTTTTGATATGTTTTGATGGGGTCTTGACCACAATAAACAAACTTTAAGCATTCTGTTAGGGATCACTGATCTTGACGAAGATGTGGAATGTAGAACGAATTTGCTTCCAGGGATGATATGATTACAATTACAAGGTCTCAACTTGGAGGGATAGCAAAGCCAGTCCGAGTGGTTTGAACATCGAAGCATTGTTGGTTGTACCTGTTGAATCCTTTTGGTCTTTAGATTGGAGACCCATTCTTACAGAACAACATAAGATTTCACAAAATTCTTCCGGATTTCGAACGAACCAGCACTGAGCACTGTACTTTTTTTTTTGCTTCACCAGGTTTGCATGTTCCCAATTCAACCAACAAAGTCGCTGCTTGGATGTTCGACTTGGATCTGGGGGTCGCTCTTTCCTATACCACATCTATCACCTGAAACGAAAGGCCCAACCTCTCCAGAAAAAACAAAAGAAACGTGATCAGGCCTTGCTGATCAAATATGGTGACTTGGAGACCTGTACAAGTAATGTCGTGTCACCCAAACTGTACAACAAGCTTTTGAGGCACAAGGGATTATGGCCGGATTTCGTTCTGTTGATTTGCCAAAGCCTCGCAACCTACGCAGCCTCCCACGTACTGCCAGGAAGGACGAGACACCCATTGGCACCAGTGTTCACAGCCGGCCGTTGGAACCACTGCTTGTCCTTCTGGAAGTGTTGAAGAGCATTGTTGGCACTCAGACATGTACTGCCAGGATGACACTGGACTCCATCCACACCAGCTCGCGCAACCTCCATTCGTAGCAGGGACTGCAGCAGCAGGGACTGCAGCTGCCCCGGTGTTGCAGTCGGCCACATATTGCAAGGATGACAAAGGAACCCACTTGCACCAGTCCGGTCGTTGCATTCTGACCTTCAGGCGTGGCTGAGCTCTTTGCACTGCAGACGGCATGGTCTCAGGCACCAAAGGTTGCTCGCACTGCTGGCACTCGGAGGTGCTGTTCCATGATGGCCTTGAAAGCCACTGGCAAGAAGCTTCACAGCCACTGGAGGTCTTCACCAGATTTGTCGGAGGTGCTGACGGTGTTGACTTGTAAAGGCCTGAGTAGACTTGATAGCAGTTGTTGCAGTCTGGAACATAACCCCAAGATGACCCTGGCACCCACTGGCACCAGCTGGCGCATGCCAAGCCATTGGCTTGCGGGGGATACACATAGCCACTGCAATCTGGGACATATTGTTGAGAGGCGTATGGCACCCAGCGGCACCAATCAGGCTGCGCAATGCAAGGCACCACTAGGAGAGACAGGATACTTTGGAGCTTCATCATGTCAAAGCTTTGTACTTTGGCAACAACTATTTGCAAAGCCCTTGAACCAAGATCTTGACCCACCCAGTGGTAGAATTGCATTTCCTAAATTGAGTCCCAAGGATTTCCCCCCCTCCAAATTCTTTACTTCGGGTTTGATTCCAGAAAATAGTGGAAAGGGTCCGGGAGGAGGCATGACCTGCTACTTAAACAGGTGGATAACGATGCGAAAAGGGCCTCATCAGTGGACCCAGCGGGTCGGCAATCCACCACCACGCTGTGATCCTGGCACCCCGAAAGCGCTTGTGAAGTCATGTCCTTCACGACATGTTGCGACATGCATGAACCAAATCAGGTTTGTGATGGTCTGTGAAATGGCAACACCCTAAAAAGCAATGCAAAACATACTCACACACAGACACAATACCTAAGCCTCCTCGACCCTCAAACACCCCTGCAATGCGGAACTTTGGATTCACAGCCTTGTCCGAGTCGTTCTTGTTCTGCTTGGCAAACATGGCGCATTTCAACAAAATACAAGGCCTTGGGATCATTGGGATCTCACCTCTGTCAAACCCATCAGCCACAGGAAAATTCAGGTTCAATCAGCAACACAAAAAACATCTTGCCAAAAGAGAGGTGAATATGTTCAGAATAAACTTGAAACATCTTAAAACCACCCAGCACCAGTTGACTTGTGTAGGTCTATCCTGACTATTTCATCCCTAAAAATTCTGTGGGACTTTCCTTTCGCCTACATCAATTGATTGACCTTCATAGCCCGAACAGCTGTGTGCCAAACTACAAATCAGTGTTTTTTTATGTGCGGGCATATTTTGTTGACATCTATATATACCAACGGTATCACTACATGGTTCTATGATGCAAGTTTCGAAGCAAATTGGCATCCGGATGCCAATTTCTGGTCAATCTCCTGCCCTTCCCTAAAAAAGGATCATTCGTAACAACAATTAACAGAAACCCGCTTTGGCAAATCATGTTAGCACATGGTGGCATGAACAGAAGGCTTACAAGAAGACTACTTGGATGATCATGTCTCTACTGGCAAGTGTCCAATAACTACCATGGTGATTCTAACTTAGGAAGTAGCCTTACCGTATGGCTCATAAGCCTCATGACAAACCACATAGCAAGTCTGATTACTCAACTAGAAACAAGTAGTGGTGACCATCGTCTACAATTCATTTGACGCCCAAAAAAGGTGCAATGGTATGTCGGCAATTGGATGCAATCCATCAAACAGAAATGCACTGCAACTGGATGCTTTGAAAGTTTGAAACCATGTCTTCTTTTCAATATATAGATTATTAGATTACTCACTCATATCTCCCAGAAAATGCAAGAAACCTTCCCATCACATGGAATCATAGGGGGGACCCCCTGTATAAAACACCTGTGGGATTTTAGTATCATTTTTTTAAATCTATGGTAGGTCGTCTTTTGTCGCCGTGACATCAACAAACAAACCACCACCTCTGAGCCAAGTAGCGTATGAAGGAACCGACCAAAACGTCCATCAGGAATGGGAACCTGAAAAAATGGGCGAGTATCGTATCATTGAGATCATATGAGATCATTGTATGGGTATAAATTGACGTTTATGCTGGGTAGACAATAAAATTCACCAAACTTACGATAAGATCATTTTGGAGGGAATTCCTCCTACTAAAGTGGCATTTGGTGAAGTTTATATAATGAGGTTTCTATAGATTTGTTTGGATCGAGGGGTGAAGTCTGAAACGACAAAATGATAGAAAAATCATTTCCGGCTCTCGGGAGGAAAAGGTCATACAGCAATGAGAAGGAGTTTCAATATGTGCTTTCGAGATCTTTCGAGTACTTTGGGATTGAAATGATGGTAGGATATTTTCATCTAGTGAATCTGAACGTTTCTGGTGGGCAGAAAGAGACTGCCACATTGGGGGATGGCTCAAAATGATTTGGTCCATTTGGAAGCGACCATGCAAAAATAGGTACACAAGATCTCAACGAAGATAATTAGGATAACACAGGGAACATGGTGTCCAATTCCATACTTTTTCATGGGTATCATGGTATCACTCAAAATGACCGCCACTGTTTTTTGCACTTTCACATCCCTTGTTGCCACTTGAGGATTGTTTTCGTGAGCTAGTTGCGTACGATAGAATACAACAAGCACATGTGATCAAATGATACTAGATGAGCAATACACTAGAAACTTGAGCCATTTTTGTACTGCAGCATGGGCTTCTGGAAGTTTCAAAATCCACCAAACCCAAATTTAATCAATCAAAGATGGGAAACATTTAAGTTATTCAAAGTTGGGTGCAAAGAGAACTGCAACATTGACCATCTTATATCATAGTTTGCACTGGCAAACCGCAGCAAAACTGTGCATGTATCAAATCATCTGATATCGAAATCGGTCCATTTTGGTGTGCAACTTTTGAATCATTACCCTCCCGAAGTTTAACAGCGCGCCGCGGAAAAGTTACCGGGCCCCAATAGGAAAGGATCGTCTTCCAACCACAATTTTTCAGGGTCGAGCTGTTCAACTTCGGGGGTGTCAAGCAAGTTACGAAACGGCCTCCATCCTCTGATTCTGGTAGCTTTTGTTGCAAACAGTTGCCATCTTCCACCTTTGGCCCTCCAACCAATTCTGGCACCAGCATTGGTGGCGGTCGCAAGGGTGTTAGCAATGGACTGCTGTGGAACGGATCCTAAGTGATTCCAGTTGAAACACAAGGGGTTTCGTAGGGAATCCATTCCATCCCTTTAAAATTTGAAGGGGGGTTTCATATCCAGCAGCATAGAAGAAGAAGAAGCAAAAACGAAAACAGAAAATTCTCTTGATCGGTTCTCTAGTGAATGAAAGAGGTTTCGGGCTATTCTTGGTATCATAAAATACAAATAAATTGCGCACATTCACATTCCCACTCGTTTGCATTAATGCAACCTGTTCCAATATGCTTGTCTCAATGAGGTATTATGACATATCCTTGTGAAGGATTTCCATTTCCTGAAACCGGATGTGCCAAAATTGCACTTGGAACCATGCTTTTTAATCACGGGTTGCCCGACACTCCACCGCAGCGGATGAGAAGGATCCAGCCTGAAAACGAAGTTACAGAGTGGGGAATCTTTGAAGGATCATCAGTTTTATTAAACCTTTTTAAGAAGTGGAATGACATTAGAATCCAAGTTTACACAATGTACTGTACATAACAATTCGATTTTCCACAAAAAATCAACATCATGAATCATAAGTATAATCAGAAGTGTATTTGGGAAAATCCATCAGTTTTACTGTTGATGGAAGAAATCCTGCACCAGTTGATATTGAGAACATCTCCATGTCTGGTAGGATTTCACATAAAAGAGGTGGTTTAGCCGGATTTCTTCTATCAACAGTATCACATTTTCGCCACTTTTTGGTGAGGATCCCTTTGGGATTCCCAAACTTCAGGCGTTGCCAATCTGGCTCCGGCACGTTCTCCACCACACAACGGACGCACACGGAGATACGGTGCATGCAATGTGGCTTTAACCTCAGTGAAGATGGATGGGGAAGACCAGTCCCAGTGATCGGGGGATCGGGGGGGTGCTCAAGCCTGAGAAATCTAAGTGCGAAACCCATGTATTTAACTCACATCTTCTTACAAAGTACGAAGTAAGTTCCTTGAATTCGTCAATTTTTGACAACATCTCGATCTAGATTCTAGTTTGGTTTGGATGAGGTAAGACCTGTGACTGCGTCCCCCCTCAAAAAAGCAGTAAAGTTGTCAGAAGAAGTTCATTCAAAATGGAACATTTCGCAGCTCGGTGGCAACGTGGCATGTGATAGTCGACCTCGATCCACTACTCAAAGTGAGGGTATTTGAAAATCAATACATTCAAGCCGAGGCGTGCTGGTGGTTTCAACCCATCCTGAAATATCAACCAGGGGGTTCCTCAGGTGCTACACTCGGCCATGCTCCATTCACCCTTTGTATCAGCCTACAGGGGTCGACACTCGGTCTTTCACACCCTCCAATGGAAGACAAGCTAGGGAGACTCAGTTATATAGTTTGTTTAAAAGTGGCTATCACATGGAAAATCACCATGCCTGAGTTTAATCAAGTGCCAAGTGCTGTGTCACGGATGATATCATAAACCTACTCGTATCAAAAATCCGGTGCCGTTGGGCATGCAGCGTCTTTAGGACCAGGTCCCCTAACCCACTGACGAAGAGCTCGAACCCTTGAACTGTGGGTGGCCTTGACGATGACATGATGACTGCTGTGGTTTTCCGTTTTTTTTTCAGAAAGTTGATAAACAAAATCCAGCTGACAATATGGGATGTAAGAAACATAAAAACATCATTACTATGGAGGTTTCCTCAAATGGTGGCACCCCCAAAACACCCTTAAATGATCATGTTAGTAGGAAAACCCATGGTTGTTGGGTACCAGCATTTTAGGAAACCTCCATATAGAGATAAAATACCTACCAACTGGTTTGCCGGATTTTGTCCATCAATAGTATAGCGGTGTCCTTCCCAAATTTTGTTAAAATTCGACCATGCATTCCAAAAACCAAATCATGAAGTGGAAATTGTATTTGCCAGGAAGTATGTCGAAGATGTTCTTTCATCATTTCCAAACAAACGTTACAATCAGTTCAGCTGCGCAAATTCTAAAAATTCAAAAATATGCTGAAGGGAAAACTCGATACATCCACTTTTGGTGTGACTGCCCAACATCATCACTATACTGGCCTGCTGTTAAGCAAGGCAAAAAGGCCCAACAGTAGTGGCTACTTGTACCATAATGGTGTAATAGCTATCTCTATTCAAAGCTTTACAAGGTTTTTTTTGCAATCGTCCCATATCAAAAGTCACTTCCTGAGGTAATGCCCCCATTTCAATGGTCATCATTCAAACTAGCCTGCGCCCTTGAAGACATGAGGACAAACTTCATCAGTAAGGCGTTGAAAAAACCCAATTGCAGCCTGAAACAAATTTCGATAGTCCCTGTCGAAGTCCTGAGCATCATCCCTTTAATTTTTGGAGCACCCCTGCAAATTCCTGAGCGGTCCATTTGGGGAAATGGGCAATAAAGTCCTAAGCACTCAGAAAGTTCCAGTCAGGATGATGGATAATACTTTAAAGGATAGTACCTTGCTCCTCACCCCTACAAGGTTGAGCGATCAGGACCTTGCAGCTCCATGTCTGCTGTTAAGACTATAGTAACCCCTCCCTCCTGCAAGGTCCTGAGCGCCCATGTAATTCATATAAATTGGGGGAAACTGTGCTGTTAAAATAGTAACCTGCAAGGTCCTGAGCGCTCAGGACCTTGCAGCTCCTCAATTTTTATCAAATTGTTTTTTGGAATTTTTAGCCTGTTCCTGGATGGAGCTGTTAAGAAAGTGACCTTGTACAGGGGAGGGGTCACCAGCCCCTATGCCCTGCAAGGTCCAGAGCGCTCTGGACCTTGCACCGCCTAAGTGTGACTTCCTTAACAGCAGGTTGAAAATATTCAGAGAGGGGCTAATCAATCCAAAATCCATGCCCCAATGTATGGCCAGGAGAGGCGGTGCAAGGTCCAGAGCGCTCTGGACCTTGCAGGGCATAGGGGCTGGTGACCCCCTCCCCTGTACAAGGTCACTTTCTTAACAGCTCCATCCAGGAACAGGCTAAAAATTCCAAAAAACAATTTGATAAAAATTGAGGAGCTGCAAGGTCCTGAGCGCTCAGGACCTTGCAGGTTACTATCTTAACAGCACAGTTTCCCCCAATTTATATGAATTACATGGGCGCTCAGGACCTTGCAGGAGGGAGGGGTTACTATAGTCTTAACAGCAGACATGGAGCTGCAAGGTCCTGATCGCTCAACCTTGTAGGGGTGAGGAGCAAGGTACTATCCTTTAAAGTATTATCCATCATCCTGACTGGAACTTTCTGAGTGCTTAGGACTTTATTGCCCATTTCCCCAAATGGACCGCTCAGGAATTTGCAGGGGTGCTCCAAAAATTAAAGGGATGATGCTCAGGACTTCGACAGGGACTATCGAAATTTGTTTCAGGCTGCAATTGGGTTTTTTCAACGCCTTACTGATGAAGTTTGTCCTCATGTCTTCAAGGGCGCAGGCTAGTTTGAATGATGACCATTGAAATGGGGGCATTACCTCAGGAAGTGACTTTTGATATGGGACGATTGCAAAAAAAACCTTGTAAAGCTTTGAATAGAGATAGCTATTACACCATTATGGTACAAGTAGCCACTACTGTTGGGCCTTTTTGCCTTGCTTAACAGCAGGCCAGTATGGTGGTGTATGTTGCCCATATTTTACTTACAAAAAACAGATATCACATAAATTGCGATACTTGTGGGTCTCGCGCCAGTGTAGTTTTCTAGTTTTCTACCTGTTGGTGATATTTTCACCTTCACCCATGTCAGTTGGCCCTTTGAGCTCCCAGAGTTCAGTGCCATTAAGAAACCCCTGCATTTTGTAGGGGCCCAAAATTCTATCATCGAAAACCTGATCTATCCTCAAAAGTTGATGAAACCACATCTCATCAGATTTCACGAATCTCAATATGTATCAAGAGTCTAGTTGGTTTCAACCCATTTGAAAAATCTTAGCCAAAATGGGAATCTTCCCCAAATAAGGATGAGCATAAAACATATTTGAAACCAGCACCCAAGAGTTCATTGTTTGGAGGATTTTTTTTTCAACAATGCCCTTTTAAGATTGTAATTGCTGAGATCGAACGAGCTTCCACACCCGCCATCCCCTTCTGCGCTGATGGTCCTGAGTGGGTCGTCAATTCCACCGACAAATCCATGGGTTGATCAAACATCCGTTAAAAAAACTCAACTTCATCTTGTCCATTTTGTTTGGAAAAAATGGATCCTTCTGAAATCGGCGTTTTAGACTGTCGTTTTACCAACAATCAATTGTTTCTTCTGAAATTTCTTGGGGCCAAACAAATGCCGCTTGCAATGCACCGGATCGCCTGTGCCATCCCGGTCATCACCCAGTCCGTGCCCTGAGCGGCCCTGACCGCATCTCTTTGTGGCGGAACTTCCCGAGCAAGCGTTTCCTGATGCAAATCAAGCGGTGCAACAAATGGACATGGTTGGTGACGCAATCGCTTTGCTTCAGGGGTTTCCCGTTGCAAGCAAACTGGATTAACAACCAGGTTACTGTTGATAGATAAAATCCAAAAAAACACTGGTTGATATGGTAACTATGCGTAGCTATCTTTAAATACTATATACTACACTAATCACATATTAATCACAGTATTTCTGACATCTCAACCCGCCCAGCACTTTGTCCATCAAGAATCATGTTAGGATCTCATTTGATGCCAGTGACTCATTTGACTCATCTGTTTCTCTCACTCAAAGGACCATGAAGTAAAAGTTTATATATATATATATATACAAGCTCTATTATTCCTACGATACGGATATGTAATCCCCCAAAGTCTCAACATTGGCCATTGGCTAAGTGAGGTTCCATTTCTTAATATTCATTATAGGTCACAACTTGACATATGCTCATCATCTTTGGTGAAGGCGTCACTTCAAAGCTTCTCTACAATGCCTCCAAACAATGGACTTTCCCCAACAAAAAAAGGACCTTTTCTTTTTTAAGAACCATCTTCATCCCATTTGCAGCTCTTGAAAAGCTGTTCTTGGAACCTTCCCCCAAGTTCACCATCTTCATCCTCATCCCATGGGTTTCCAGACTCACTGGATTCTGAGAAAAGTCCCTCGAAGTCGAACTCTGCCACAGCATCCTCTTCCTGGTCAGGAAAAAAAGACCAAACGACCGAGGGTGACAAGTTTGTGACTCATTTCACTTGGGCTTCCGAAAGGTTTGAAGTGGAAAATGCCAAGGGAATCTGGTGCATCTAATTACAAAGTAAGCACGTTGGAGGCTTCTACAGAGTTCGGAGGAGCATGTACAGAACAGGGATTCGAAGCTTCGCAACATGGTCGCAAAATTACATCAAACTAATGGATATGTTCTGACATGTCAGCCCCTTCCTCTGAAACAAACAATAGGGAATAGGATGGGAATAGGGGCGTGTCTTGCCAGGGACGGGAGGTTTGCTTTTGGGGTCTGTTTCGTGGTATGTTTCGGGGTGTGTTTCGGGCAGTTTCCACACTTCCCACCGACAAAATTCAAGGGTCTGTTTCGTGGTCTGGTTCGAAGGTCTGTGACGTGGTATGTTTCGGGGGTCTGTTTCGCCAAATTCGAACTTCCCAGCCTTACTTGAAGTTGGCAACCCCCCAAAAAAAGCAACTTGTTTGAGATACAGTGGATGCACTTCTACAGTACTGTGTCATAGACAAATGACTTCGGCAGTCAGTCCTTCTGCAAAGAAACTGGAAAACGATAGTGAATGTGCTAGCAACAATGTTTTCCATTGGAATCCGCTCACCTCTTGAGATTGCTAAAATCTATATCTATATCTATAGGATAATGTCTTGATTCTAAATAGACGAACCGGCGAAGTTTCAGCCAACCGTGACCGATTCGTGCGACTCACTCCAATTGGGCACCGCCTCACCAACATATGGCAGCAAGCGACCACATGCACCATCAGAGAGGTGCACCTGAGGTCATGATCTGACCAACCATAGGTGCGTCTGGAAGTACTTGAAACTTGAAACTACTTGAAATAACTATCTGCCTTAGATCATTACCTTTAAACGACGACTCTAAACCTTTATCCAAACCCCTCAAGACCCTGTCACACGTTCCCGGAAAAACATTCAACAACGGCAGAATCGCAAGGCAGAAAAGCTCCTTTTTTGTTGGGGAAATGGGTCCATCAATGGGGACAAACCTCTAGAACTCTGCTTGATTTTCATTTGCTAAATTTTGTCTAAATTTTTTGCACCCCACTTCCAACACCCAAGAACAACACAACCAAAAAAAGACATGTTTTGAACAGTTTCCCCCATCATATCTCCACCGGAACTCTGAAGTTCACCTGGCAAAACTATATCCATCCAGCCGGTACTTGGTATCCCAACACCCCAGTTGTGCAAACGGTTCACATCAAAGTTACCTTCGTCCTGAGTTCAGAACAACAAACACGGGTGGTCATGTGGGTTCGCTTAAGCTGTGTTTCCAGGTTCTGAAAGAAATGACGCCGAGGACAAAGACATTCTGGAACTAACATTAGGCCCTGAAAATAGGCCATGCCAAAAGGAAAATTCATCTTCCAACCATCCATTTCCAGGTGTTATGTTAGTTTCAGAGAGGGCAACACAGTCTGAATAGGAAGGAAAAAAACATGCCCTCTTGCTCAAATAAGAGCACCCTGACATCATAGATACATTCAAGCACCTATTTAACAAGAACAGTATCAGAGTTTCATTCCATCAAAAACCCAGTAACATTCATCCTTTTCAGGCTGCTGCACCCAGTTTGCTGTTTTTACCGACACGTCGTTGGAGTTAAATCAAGCTACCATTTTCCTGGAACTCAATACTTATATTTCTGTGATTTTTCATCGTTTTTTCCCTTAGGTTTCCAAAATTATCATCTTCTGTGCCTTGTTTTTAAAAAATCCATGTTTTTTCGTCTTTTCAAAGATCTGAAGCCAGAGAAAAATCCACCGACCGACTTCCCTTCACGCAAACCGTCAGCACCTGGATCAACTCTCTTCCTGTGGTCTCATCAATGGCCATGAACCTGGGAATCCCATTGCGGTCCACCAACCGTTTGCTATATGGGTGTTTCCAAAAATAGTGGGTTTTCCCCCCAAATCATCAATTTTTAATAGGGTTTTCCATTATAAACCATCCATTTTGGGGTACCCCTATTTTTGGAAACACTCATATAGTTGGTGGTTGAACCAACCCATTTGAAAAAATATGCGAAAGTCAAATTGGATCATTTCCCCCAAGGATTGGGGTGAACATAAACAATTTATTGAAACCACGGACCAACCAGTTTGAGGTACTTTAGGAGGGATCAGCCATTTTAAGATGTCTTAGGGTGAAGTAGAATATTTCACCACCCTCAAAAGTGCTGAAATAGATGGGGGATTCTGTATATATATATATATATAAACATATACACACAGTTTGTACCCTCCATTCTGTGTGGATCTGTGTCTTGTGTTGGATAGACCCAATCCCACGTTTTGTTCAATGCATGATGGCTTTGTCATATTTGGGTCTTCCGAAATTCCGAAAGTCACGGATAAAAAATTCACAAGGAACAAATCTCTTTTCATCAATCTTTTTTGCCCGGAAAACTCGCAACCTGGTGCCCATTCCCCCTCCAGCCCCAATAATGGTCAACTCGAAGTGCTAAAGGATGGCAAGGTGCTCTAAGACTGCCCAGTGAATTGCTTGGGTTGAACTATGTTGAAGCAACAAACCCGACGAAAAAAAACAGCTACAAGTGTCCAGGAAAAAATGCCAAGTCGCCCTGTCATTCTTACCTGAAAAACCCGGCTATCTTCCTTGCATCGCAACTTTCTTAGTGACATCTAAGTCAGCTAACAAAAATCTAACATGATTCTAAATGATTCATCCCAATCTGCAAAAAAGGCATCTCAAAATTGCTGCCAAGTGGCACCAAATATTCAATGCTGTCCATCAAATGTTCACAATTCTCCAATGGCTCGCAGGCACTCCAGACCTCGATCCACCGAGTTGTAAGGTAAAGATACCGAGGAGGAATACACAAAGGCCATGTAAACACATTGGAAACACATCACCCTTACCAAAACAATGCCGACACCCCTTTGAAGCCCCCCTGCTGGAAACAACTCTTTTTCTTGCACTTGGCTCATATCTCATCCCTACCAATGTCTGTTGTTTCCGCATATCATTGCTTGATCATCTGGGACCTGCGACCCACGTTGTTCTCAGTGTGATCCATCCTTCATTTTCAACAAAAACCATGGGCTCTGCGAGGGTCCAAACGTGAACCGCCGATGCACCTCTTGCGACACGATGCGACACATTTTGTCGTCAGGTCGATGGGCTCACGCTGCTGGTTCGGGAGCAATGTCATGTGGAGCTTCATCAAAATAGTGCAGGATGGCTTCGAGGGATCGTGGGGTTCGTGGAACCATCTCCTTTTTGAAGGTATTGCACGTCTGTTGCTGGAGGTTCTCAAGTGCTGCATTCAAAGGAACTTGTCCAGAGATTTGAGAAATGCACAGAAAAAAAGTGGCAACGCCAAGTTGTCAATGGTTTTGGTGTACACCTCCAGTAAAGCTGTAAAGAAAGTGGCCAGCAAGAAGAGCCACCAGGCCTGGAATGGCTAGCGAGAATCGATGGAGAACAAACTCAGCCGTCAGAACTGAGAACTGATGACTTGCAAATTTGGAATCTCCTCTTCTACCTGGCTATTTTCGGGTTCCATGTCTATTTTGGGGTGAAGGAGGTTAGAGACTCAGAAGCTGTGATGGGTGAAGCATGTTGAAGCTCTCCGGCAGAAGCTTTTGTGAAGGTAACATAGACGGATATACTGTTATATAAAGTAAAGAGATTGTAACTTGAGTTGCGACTTCAAGCGTCTTTAAACATCCCCCCAAAGGCACACAAAGGATTGCCAGATGAGGACAAGCCCTGCTCTGACCCAAACACAACTCATAAATCGACAGCAACCGATGATGAGAGACAAGAACTAGGAACAATCCACGTCTAGGCTTCGATTGAATCTCAATAAATCACCCGAAATCTACAAGAAACACGGAACCTTGAAGAGTATGATTTCTCTTCAATCACCCACCATCAACGAAAGTTAAAAACACTGATTCAGTTACAGGCACAATCACACAATCTCACCGGGGCAAAACGGGCGTTTCATCGACTGGCCTTCCCGAAAGCTGTTGACGGGCACACGATGCTGGCTGCCAGAGTGACGCTGAACACGAAGGCCATGGTACCCAGAAGAGTTCGATGAGAACCCGGCCACTTGCGATGACCGAAACGGATACCTGGTTTCTTGTTGTTTCTTTTGGGATGGGCTTCTTTTGGGAGAAGGTTGAAAAAGATGAATCCAATCCCTTCCCATTTGCTTTTTAGCGATACGATTGATGACAAATTGCAACTTCTTTCCGTGGTGAGTATATAAGTTGCGATGCCTACTCTCTTGAACCAGGGGACTCCACACTGTTGGGAACTTCAAAAACAAATGGGAAACAAACGCCGGTCCAAAAACCTCCACTGTGGTTCATCATTTTTAGACCCATCTGGAAAAAGGAGTAGAACTTGCACATTTTTGCACAAATACGAACCAGTAAGAACATGAAACATTCTTGAAGCATCATCACATCATATCGCGTCTCTATATTCCCTACCTTCTTTCATCAACCCCAAACTCTGCCACGGGATATGTGCCCAACTTGGTGAACCTGAGGGGTTGTTTCCATCCATCACCATGACTCCGCTCCGAGGTACCAACAAGGGCAGCACATGAGTCGCCAATGCCGATCAACAATAGACCAGCCATTGGGCGTACATTGGACTGAACGACCGGTACAAGAAAACATTCAAGCCATACGGGTAAGGAACAACCAAGAAGGAGGTAGAGATGTGTAAGCACCTCACAAACATATACAAAAATCACCATAGGGACCTAACAAACCAAAAAGAACATCACCATCTTTATTTTTGAAGAAACTAAAAACTACAACATCCTGGTACTTGCCAAAAAAACTGGATTGAAAACGCAATTCCAGGCCAACCATTGCCGAGAATCCAAGTCTTTGGATATATCCTTTGCAGGGTTTGCAGGGAAATTCATGCGATTTCGCTCCACCAATGCATGTAGGGGGGAAAGCCAAAGCTGTCAGCAAGAAGGCTCTGAAGACTTTTTTAAATCACATATGCATTCAACATTCATGTTTGTTTCATCCTGACGCGTCAAAAGGCAACCCATAGATTAAGACACTCATAAGACCAATAGATTCACAAAACGATACCGGAATCTGAAGGGAAGAGCTTCCTTTGTGTCATCGTGTCACCCGTCCTCTCGCTTGTCCAAATATTTTCGCAGGAACTGATCTTGCTGTTGCGACAGTGGAGCCCTACATGCTCGACAAACCTCCAAGGCAATGAACAACAAGGAAGCACAGAGCTGCGCAAGCGCCAAAAACTGACCTGCACTGAGGTCTTCCTTTTTGTAATCCTCAAAACTAGGGACCAACTTCTGACATTTACTTGTCTTATGGAAATGACCTTTGCATCGCGATTGGATCAAATGGGAAATTTATGGTACACCTAGAGGTGTGGCCTGTGTGGCATTCGGTCTGGTGAAATTATAATATTTCGGAGGTCGTAATTTTAATTTGGGAATTCGAAATTGCACCTCGGGAAAATTAAGGTTGAAATAGGAAATTATCAAGGTCGGGAGGTCGGGTTGGGAGGTGGGTGTTTGTCCCAGTGTGTGCGTGCGAAGAAGAATTTTTGGGGCCCCAGAAAGTTTGGTCGGCTTTCGTGGGACCAGGGGTTCGAATATGTGCCGGGGACAGGATCGTGGAAAAAAACTTTTGGGGTCCCCGGAAAGTTTTGGTTCGGTTTTCGTGGGACCAGGGGTTCGAATATGTGACTGGGACAGGATCGCAGAAAAAAAACTTTTCGGGCCCCCAAAAGTTTTTTTCCCATTGCTACGAAATCAGGAATGACAGCCTCAGCCTACCTCGTCAATTTCAGAATTAATTTGGGTGACCTCGCTGAGGTCGCTCTAATTTGGCCAGATTCGGTTTTATGATGGTCAAACAACAATCAACCAGCAAAGACGACAGCGCCTACTCTAGATGTGCTTCAACAAACTGGTCCATGGCTACCGCTTAGTGTCCGAGGGGGTCTTGCTATCTAATCGTCAAGGTGAGGTCATGTGAGTTCCTAAGGGTCATAGGATTGAATTTCAATGAATTTCAGCTGTGTGACCATCAGGCAGTGATTATATTCATAGTCTAATGGTTCCTATCCCAATCTTTACTGAAACATCTCCTAGTATGGGCGTGTTTCAGTTGCACACTCTTCGTTGAAACTGGGTCTCCCACCTTGCCCGAAAATCAATGGAGGAGCAAAGAGACAAATGGCCAGCAAGTGGAAGGACTTCCGCAGCAAATGCTTCCTGATGGTACATGAGGAATGCCGAGTTCGATATATGGCATGTTTTGGTTTCATGATAGATCTGAAGCTGGAACTACTGGAAGTATTGCAGCCAAGCTGGCAAATCTTTCCTAATGGCCAACAAAAAAGCCCAATGAGACTGTTGCATCCTAGGCATGTCACATGGATACCAAAAACTGATGGTTTGGAAAAGGCCACTCGATTGAAATGCTACTGTTGGATACTATTGGATACTATTGGTATCTCTTAACGTGTCTATGTCAAATTTCAGCTGTCTACGTAAGCCAAGTGAGCAGTCAAAAAAGGCAGTAACAAGTTGCAGTTACATCCTGTCAGCAAGCATCTTAATCAATGAAGGTGGCCCCTCATTTAGCAGCCATTTGCTAAGAATCTCGATCGCGAGCAATCCAACACAAAGCAGAACTGGCCACAGGAGAAGCAAGATTTTGTAATTCTCTTCTTCTGCCAAATACCTCAGATGAAATTGTGTTTTTCATCGTTTTTCTCCAATGGTTGACAAGGAGAGAACATCGGGAAAAGTACTGTTGATGGAAGAAATCCTGCACCAAATACATGGCACATCATGGCACAATCTTTTGGTCAACTGGAAAAAGGTTTCTTCCGTACATACAATACCTTTCCTACCAATCTAAAAGGAATCCAAATCCTCAAGTCATAGCGTGCTTGTCATTTGGAAAGTTGAGGGTGTACTCACTGACACTGGGTCACACTCTATGGCATTTCCTTCCTACAAACCAATCTCTTTGGAATACAGTAGTAAATTCATCATGTTGCGGGTTTTGACCTGCAGCTCTTTACAGCTCTTTAAAAAAACCTATTAGAAAACCTTCAAAAAAAGCCCGCGACAAAAACCATCAAAATATCCTTAACAAAAACGTTCCATCCTTCCATCTCTGGAGTCACGGCGCCAAGCGACGCAAGGAACCATCGGAGAGCTCCTCCGGGGATGGCAGTGCTACCAAGGCCCCACAGGATGAAGAGAAGTGCTGTGACAAGGGCACTCAGCAAAGGAGCAACAGGACCCGCACCGAAGATGACCTCAAAAAGAGGTGATGGTGAAGATTTGTAGTAACAGTGATTATAGGGAGTACCTGGCATTTTCGGAATGAACTCAGCTAATTTTCTGTTCGTACTCAGTGAGGCTCGATTCAACTACAGCAAGGGTCGTTTTTGACTACAATCACGTTTCGAGTTGCAATCATGCTTCCAGGAGTTACTAGGTGAGATTCGATTCCAACATATGCAATCTTTCACTGACTACAATTTGTGGCACACCGATATCACAAAGGATAAATGCATACAGTTTCAGCTGAACATATATATAATGTTCACTGATTTTGTGGAAGATTGATGGATGACCGACATGCTTGTGTTTTTTTTATAGACCATCAATCTCTGAACATCCCTTTCTAGTGTCAACAATGCCACCCACCAAAAAAGCCATGGGTATTGAAATATTTTCCAAGGCACTGTAAAGACTAAGAAAACCAAGCCAGTGGTGCATAAGGTGCTCCAAAACATGCAAATGGGACGCCACAAATGAAAGGCCTCTAGGTGAGCCGAGCGTGTGTCCCTGTCTGATTTGGACTGGAGGCTGATTTGGTCTTAGATCAGCTGTTTGTCATGAAAAATAAATCCAAGGAATTTATGCAATTCACGGTATTGAGGAGGTGCTTCAGTCACCACTAGCAACTCCCAGTTGAAAAAGGTGTGCAAGTCAAATGGGAGATCCTTTCCCCTTTTTTGATTAGGGGAAACAAGTCAACGAAACCATGATCTAGGTATCTTATTATATAATAGTCGCATTTGATTCCAGCTGACAACACATTGGCCCCTGATACCTGCAGGAAACATCAGTTCCAAAATATTCCAAAATGCCCAGCCTCTGACAGGCCTTGTACACTCAAGGAAGCGACAAAACCACTCCTACAATGCATGTGCAATGACTTGCTGCATCGACCCCCTAAACGAGTGGCAAGCCAGTGGTGGTTTCAACCCACTGAAAATTATGAGACAAGTGCATAATCTTTGAAAAAAACACATGCTTGACACCTAGCCAATTTCACTCCAATCTGATCGGGCCAACTTATAACCTTTGGCCAATTTTTGGGATGGATTCCCCACCTCAACCACGTCGGGTAGGTTTTCGGCAGTTTAGATGAAACTGGGACAGCTGAAAAGCTGATAGGGATTCACAAAAAAGGCATAAAAACCAAGGAGATCATCATTCCATTAATGAGTATTGTAGCATCCTGATAAAACAACCAACCAACATTCATCAAATCTGCTCAAATAAACAAAAGGAAAAGTTGCAGCTTTGTGGCTGTAGTTGGTGTTATACACGAACATAAATCTATTTAGACCAGTGAGTTGCAGTATGTCGAGTCTTGCTGGTTGCATTTTCGTGTTTCCAGGAGTAACAGTTCTTGAGTCCCTTTTTCAAAGTCAACAGAATTGAACTGCCACAAAAGTTGCCTGATACCAGTCATGTCGAAAGGGAAACTCAACACATACAACACAGATTTGATCCAGACTTTCAGTATCTACAATAATTGGAATGTTAGCAGAATTTTATTGCTCTACCCTTTATCTACCAGCTACTTCTTGGGTTTCAACTTGATTTCTAACATCTGTAAAATTTCAAGTCACTCCAAACATATTTGGGGACTTCCTAAAATGCTGGTACCCAACAACCATGGGTTTTCCTAACTAAAAATGCTCATTAAAAGGGATGTGAAATAGGGGTACCACCATTTTCGGAAACAGCTTTCAACCAAGGAACCCTTGAGACCAAAACATGACCTCTGCCAAGCTGAAGCAATGTGCATAGCTTGATATACCAGCACGCCATTGGCAACACCTGAGAGGTGACCAAAGCTCTGCTGTCTTTATTCTGAGGCCCTAGAATTGGGAAAAAATATATCCATCCTTTTAGGCCTTTGGATATTACCAAATCTGCTTCAACAATGAAGGATTCTCAGTGCATTATGATGCTATCTTTTAAACACTGCCATCTTACATAGGATTGAAATTTTGGAGCAATCCAGTGTAAACTTCAGGAGTTTTCCGATACAAACTTATCATCCTCCCATTTCAAAGCTATGCTTTCAACAAGATGGTGGACAGCAACACCACTGCCGGACCACAAAAAATGTCCAATCATCCGTGTCACTTTTTTTAAAAAATCACATTTTGCCAGGCACTGCTGTACTGTGAGAAACGCGAAGGACGGCCAGAAAGAGAGTCCCAGCGCAAAGGCCAGCAAAGTGGAGATGACAGTCACCAAGGTGCTCGGAAGGAGCAAATTGCCGAGAGTTTGGGTTGAAGACAACCTGGCAGTTTCAAAGGTCACTTGGGGAGTGGCGCCTAAAAAAGTGTTGATAAACACCAAACTGCAGGAAGATGTATATATGAAAAAAAAATCACAATTAGTTTGAACACGCAAAAGTAACCGAAATATATTCATGGTTTGATATGGTTTACCATTTGACTCATTCGACCATATTACAGAGATACAAGGGCTCCAGTAAAAGCCTCTCCTACTCCGACGTGGAACGCTCATCATGTCGCAATGAAAATCCGTGTTGGCCCCACTGACTGATGAATAGGCGTTCCCATCGTTCAAAAAGATAAATCCAAACAAACACGGAATCAGAATAGCGCAGCGCCACTACAATGCTCACGATAATAGGGGCTGCTCACTACATTTTTGGCCCCACCAAGAGACGCCCACAGCACAGATGAAGCAGCGTCACCAGCATGGACCCTTGCATCATCTTCATAGGCACATGCCAAGATAGGTCCCAGGAGCGTAGCAAAAACGATCTGAGTTGACAAATGGACCGACATGTTTCATCATGTCTGGAAAGACTTCAGCCCTCACCAGTTTGAACAAATTATGTCATCTTTCAGAAACCTTGAAACTTTCTCTATGAGCATTTTGGGAGGATTGATTATACCATGTATAAATCACATGGATCCTTTGTAAAACCAGGTTTTTCAGTCAACCTCAGTTTCGCCAAGAGTCTCCTCCTCTTCGGTTTCCCGTGGAATCCCTCGATTCGCAGAGCGACCAAAGGAGAGCACCACAAGCCACCAGCAAGTGAGGACCGCGTGGCAAGGTCAATAGGCATAGCAGTGCCAAAACATCTTCAACGAAGATGGCCATTTTTAAAAGGAGGGGATGGGATGTATGGCCCCTTTAAAGGTCGAACTTTTTGGATGTAGATGCTGTGGATTTTTCGGATTTTCAAGTGAGATTTACCGTAGGAGAGTTGGAGTTGACTTATATAAAATATGATAATCTAGTACAAACTATTACAAACCACTGAACAAAACCAACTAGATGTGACTTCTTGCAACCCATCTGGAATCTTGATCTGGAAAACTGTTGTCCACACATGTCGCGAGGAGAAGCAACTTCTCATGCTGTCCCAACCAATGGGATGAACAAAGGCAGAAGCAAGTGGCATCCCGTTTGAAAGCCCACTACTGATGAGATGCAATCCATCTATGTCTGCAGCACTCTCATAAATCATGGAGTAGGAATCTTTCTGAAATCAAGACCTGTGGTTCTTTCAGTTATGTCCCATCAAAACAGCAAGAGAATGCCTTCATCTTCTGTAAGCCAACAAGATCATCTGCTTCCCGAGCTTCCGGACGACCTTCACCACGGTTGGCTCCCGACGATTGAAGATCAATCGTACAGGCCTTGAAAATTGGAAAGTCTATACGAATTCAAAGATCTGAATCACTGAATGTTGCTGAATGTCTTGTATTTTTTTGGTCGGATTCTTTGTATAAGATCCTAGCATTTTGTAGTTGTTATGAATGAGCTTTGGGGTTACTATTCCTGAAACTGAAAAACACGAAGCATTTCAGTGTCCTCAAAGGTCCATTTTTGGGAATTGCGATCCAATTATCCAATCTCAACATTCGCATCCACTTCTCCTCAAAGTCCCCAGCCCTGCCAAGCGTGGAATGGGTGGTGCTAGTTGTGCTGGTTCAGAAGTCTCTGACCACTTGGACCAACCTCAGGTCAATCGCCGTTGCCGAAGGCCAGGTGGGAAAGAACACCATTTAAGTCGAAGTCAGGGTTGCTAACTTAGGTGTTAAGTTATATTATATATATATATATATATGTTAGACCGTTATATCTTAGGCATATCATAGGTGTTGATAACTTGGATAGTTTCAACAAAAAAACATCAAACAACGACAAAACAAACGGCTCCAGGCTCCCCTTGCGCAAACCATCACCCACACGCACCCGCCATTCCAAGGCGTGACTTGGTCCTCAGAAGTGCCAAACGGTAGGTGATACGGTTGATTGAAGAAATCCGGCCAACCACCTGGGATGGTGCTAAAAACCTTGTTAATAAGGGGATAAACTAGGTTACGGCCGTGATTGCGACCCTGGGCGAAATTCACATGTCATTTTGTTGAAGATGCACGAAATGCTGCAAGGGTGTTGATTTCCATTTATGGTCTGTTGGTTCATATGTTCATTTCGTCCCATTTTTTCCATGGGTTCGTGTCTTCACAAAGGCGTTTTGCTTGGAATTCGTGCGTATTGGAACCATCCGCCGAAAAAAAGACGTCGTTTTCTCACCATCTTCTGGCATTGTTTGCTTTGTGGGCCAATTTACCCAGNTAAACTACCAACCTCAAGTGGTTAGCCGGATTTCTGAACCATCAACAGTATATGATCGCTCCCTGGAGGGTAATCTCTGTGTCATGATCCATTTCAACTTTCATGTGCTTGTGCAAGCATGACAGAACACCATTTTTTGGAAGTCGATGAACATGGAACATGATCCCCTGTGTAAGCCTTGCAGGATGGTTGGGACATGAGAGTGATCATGCGACGATTCCTGGAATTTGGGAAATTGATGCACATCATAATCAGTAACATAGTATAGAGTATGTGTATATTGTATGTATGTATAAATATATATACATATATATTATATATACATATATTATATATATACATATATATATGTATATATATATATATATTATATGTAAACAACATCGTGGTACATTGTCCGACTTTTTTTTCCGGGAAAGGGTCCCTTGACCATGAGTTCTCTTTTCATTGACAGGATCCGGACTTTTGGGGATCGGATAGCAAGCACTGAGGCATCGGCGAATCCTGAAGGGAACATCCCTCGTCTTTGTTCCACCTTGGCTGAAGTGACTCCAGAAAGTCGTTGATCGGAACCAACGACATCGTGACATCAATGTCTGGTGATCTGGTGAAGCAAAATATCTAGCAAGCTTTTGGAGAATCAGCTGAATCAAATGAATCAGATTAATATTGTAAGATTGAGTACAAAGTCATTGCAAAGAAGTGCAACCGATTAAAGTTTGAAAGAAATGCTTGGGAGCTCAATTCTTACTTAGGTGCACGTAGACAGGGCTCTAGGACTACCCAACCATATGCAGCGGAACCAATTGGCGGTCTCCAACAAAATGCATTCTGTCAAAAGAACACCTTTTGGGATTTCAATAGCCTTGGAAGATCAATCAAAGACGAGTATTTGTTGATGAAAAAATGGTGACCTTTGAAAGGAATTACCTTCTTCCATCCCCTGAGCTTGTAACCCAATGAAGTCCTGCGAGCATTTTGTGACATATCTTCATCGCGGCGAATGGAAGGGAGGAAAAGAAACACAATTCCTGCTGAGTCGACCCTTTGGGAAACAAAAGTTAATGAGACATACTTGATGCCTGGTGCCTGTTGATAATCCACTAATCACTATATATACTCTATACTAACAACAAATTCCCATCCTCATGTTCCAAATTCAGCTATTCCCAACTAGTCATGTACAGTACCATCCTGTCAGACCAAGGTTGTGGGCAATTTTTGAACCCTTTAATCATGTTCCAACTCACAACTACCTTGACCATTGGAATATCATCTGGAATCTGAACCAAAACTTGTTTTTCAGTCCAAAAAGTAGGATGCCCAACAAATCTGGCGTGAACCAACTATAACTATACCAATTCTTGTTTTCTTGCGATCAGAAAAAAGAATGGTTTCCATTGCTTTCCTATCTCCAAAATCATTGGACAAGTCGAATGACTTGTACGAGAGAACTCCTAAAACTCGACCACACTGCACTGGACATTGGCTCCTATCCGTATCTTCCAAGGTAGCATGAGCCTGTGTCATGGCCGTGTCGAACGGCACTGCCCATTCCCTCTGGCAAAGTTTTGGAGGGTGTGTGAATGGACTTCGAATTAGGAACATCACCCCTCCAACACCAAATACTCTCAAGGTTTTTGCAAACATTAATTTGCTTTACCGACAAGACTCACATGGTGGAAATCTATTTGTATACATATCGAAGCTGTTTGATCGGAAACTTGCTCTTATAAACACATGGTGCCGTCTGAAGCCTTTATCTCTCTAGAATACTCGGCTATCATTTGGCACTTCACCAGGAGAAAAGACACAAGAATCTTGCGTGCAACCAGCACACTTCAGGATACCGTACATAGACATAGTTGTACTCACAATTCATATGAATCTATCATCTTCAACCATATCATATAATCAATACATTCACGTGTCATATCTTCTTCTCAGGGTTAAAGAAACACAAGGCTCATCATGGTTCCGGGGTTCCTGAGAGGTTCCTTCAAGAATCTGAGAGGTTCCTTCCATAATACTTTCAATGGAAAATTGATCTGGCAAAGCAGTTGTAAGATTAGATATCCCATTGCATAGCTACAAATACATGTATTTTGACTTTGACCATCGGTACTGGTCAGCCGGATCATCATTCATCAAGGGTAACTGGTTGATAGCCATCCATGGCACTCTTTGATTCTCTTGGGTGAAGTTGCCCAAGAGTTGCGCAATGATGGGTTTCTGAGGTAGCGCACAGGGCTCAAGGAGGAGAATTGCCTGGCATTGCAGATTACCCTTGGTTGAATGATTTCCAAAGATTTTTCCCTCATTTCAGACGAATGAAAGACTGTGAGATTTTTTAGAAGTTTCTGCCAAAGTATGAGTTTTTCTCTGGATGCTTTTGGTCCGCTTTTTGGGCAGTTTTCGCTACCTTGATTTAGGGTAACCACTCTCGACTCTCCCAATGGACCGGGCATCGATACAAATCATGCCACTGTGACCAACTTGATTCGTGGTCTCCCTCGGCGAAAGATGGGGATATATCTTGGAAGGGACCCAAAACCGCGATGAAAGTGACCATCAGCATGGCATCAAATTTGCCGAACTTGAATCGATTCTTTTGACACTCACTTGGCAATGCTGGCGCGGGGAGACATTCCAAGACATATCAAAATCAACAGAAACATTATCTAATTCAGCTTCGCACCAATCGCATATCATAATATGAGCGGAGAAGAAACTACTAATCTATGCATGTACATGTATATAAACATATATTACATACCTATAAATCCCTCCGTCCACTAAACAGAATGATAGCTAGTCACGCAGTCGCGCTGCCAGTTGCACTGCAAACTTGATCTTCATTCCTTGAATTGATTGGGGATTTTTCCTGCTTTGTTGCCCGGCAGTGTACAGGAAGAGCACTGTTGCTGTGTTCTACCACTTACAACTCACCTATTGATTCGTACCTACCTACCAACCTACCTACCTACCTACACCTATCTATCCACAGTATCCATCCATCGAATAAAACAAATCGATTTATGGGGTTGTCCATCGGTCCCTCCTTCTGCAGCAGGTGCCCAGGACTTTTGATATTGAACGATCTAGGTACGTGACGTACCTAGAGATGCATCATTGTTACAAAATACTTGCCCCTGGGAACAATGGTCAAGCACATATTCAGACTGAAAGATAGACACTCAGACGTGATACCATTTCGTTGGGACCTAACACACAGAGCCACTAAGAGGAATGTGTCCTTATCAGCGGTCATCTATCATTCATCTACTTATCCCTCCAAGTGTTGCCAAGATATCTTAAGACACAAGGCGTTTGGAGGGATTTACGTACTGTCTGTGAGAGTCATGTGCCGAGGCAAAAAGTACTTGTGAATCATGTCTATGTCATATAATATATAATTGTATATATATATATAAATATCTATTATAGAAATATGACAAATAATATATCCTTGTCAACTTGTGCTGTAAGTTAAAAAATACCCACATTGTATTGATGTCACAAATATGCCAGCAACATCAAATACTAGTTGTATAGGCTGACTCAAGTGCATCGTTTTGCCAACAAAAAAACACCATTCTTGCGATTGTTGCGTCCAAATCTGGACGGACCTTTTTCTCCTGAGCATCCCCGGCATCTCGTGACGCAGGGTCCCAGAACTCCTGTCCCATAACGTGAAATCACGGAGCGGCGAGAGATGCTTCTGGAATCATTTTCGAAACAATTCTTCTTGCCCCAGAAATCCTCTGGGATTTTTCAACAAAAGTTCAAGTGTTTCACCTTCTCTTATATCATCCCTCTGATAACTCTGCAAGCGTCGATTCCCGAGTGCTTAAACAGAAAATGAAGGGGTCTTCTTGCATGACTCATCCATACTCATCCCTAAGTCGCTTTATATTGCATGTTACATGGATGTCATGAAAAGAACGTTGCCCACAAATTCCTTCCCCTGTTGTTGTTGTTGTTGTTGTTGTTGTTGCTGGTCTTTCTTGTTGACATGAAAGGATTCCATCTCAAATCTATATTCAATCACAAATCTGGACAGCTTTGCAACACACCTCTTGCTTCTGGTGGTAGTGTCCTCGGAGAGGGAGTTGCTGCAGTGCAAGGTACTTGTGTTAGTGGAACCGATCAACCCAACCAACCCCAATCAATTCTACGCTATTTTAGGCGACCCAACCAGGCAGTTGAGCAGCCTTAAAAGAAAACAAGTGAAAAACAAATATATCATCTTTATCATGGCCATTGTCAGGGTCGTCACCGTCATCATCATTGTCATCATCCAATTATCCAATCATCATCTTCGAGAGGCTCCAAATTTGGGCTTGACTTTCATTCGGAACCTTCTCTAATTCGACATCGCAAAACTCATTCACCCCACTTCCAAATCAGCTGAGCAACGCCAGAGGACGCGTTGCCACTCCGTGCCCGAAAGCTTCCGTTCGAAGGAAGCGATACGGCCAGCTTCCCTCAGGGAAGCGCCCGATAATCAATCAACACCCTCCAAAAATTCTAGGGCTGTTTTTTAGTCATACATCCCCAAATCTCAACCACTCTTCAATCAGCAGTAGTGAGTTGAAAGGCCAACTTAACAGAGGTTTTTCTAGCATCTGTGTTCGCGATGGAGAAATGCAAAAATTAGCAACAACAGAACATCAAACAGAACATCAGCATCAACATCAACATCAACAACAACATCAACAGCAACAACAACATCAACATCAACATCAACAACAACAACAACAACAACAACAACAACAACAACAACAACAACAACATTCAACATGAACATGGACTCACAAGATTTACACGGATTTACCTGAAATTGCAGCCCTACAGGTCATGGCTCAAAAAACGATGATCAAATACATAATAGACAAAGAAAGAACACTCTCCCCCCAAAAACAATCAGATTCACAGTGTCTTCACAACTTATTATATAAGTCCTTTCAGATTCAGGGGAATCTCCATGGGAATGGACTCAGCGAATCCCAACAATCTTGGGAAGCCCCACCCGGTGACCAGCAGATCTGTAGACTCTTCATGCTCTGTGTGTTCCACCTGACCAACCAATGGATGGGTCCAAAGACCTTGCATCAGAGTCTTTGGGAGGATGTGATTTTCCCCCAAGCATCACCGACAAAGTTTGAATCTGTAAGAAACTTCGCTTCCCTATACATTCAAGAACATATTCATAGTATACATTAGAAATTAGAAGAGTATTTCTTGAATCCCGTTTTCCATGCTGGCTTCTCCATTTTTTGAGACTACTTTCCACCAATCCCTCATCAAAACTCAAAAACCACCCACGGCACTGGAGCGGCAGGGCCTCCAGTTTGCGCTTGATGTCATCCACCACAGGGGGCCTGAACAGTCCAGTTGAACATCCAGAAATCACGATGGGAATTTGCCAAAGTGGGCGGTGTTTCGCTGAGTTTCCCAGACAGTTCGATCCAGCCCGTGATTGCTTGCAACTTTTGCTCCTTGTCGTCGGGTATAGGCTTGATGTTCAAGATGGTAGGAAAAGGCTGGCATGAAATCATTGGATTCAAAAACAAAAAAACGGATAAGAAACTGCCAGAAGATTTTATCAAAGGATATCTGTGCCTGAAAGTGTAGTGTGACATTTCTGTTTTCCGTCGCAACAACCATGGTTCATTGGGGAAATTGAAGGAATACTCATGGCTCCCACACGGTCCCACAATTTTCACCCCATTTTCTTTGGGCGGAATCCCTCCAAACTTGCATGAAATTTCTAAGGCCGAAAACACTCCAAACTGGACAATTTTCCACGGTTCCTCTGATCGTTTCATGGACAAGAACCGTTTCCACTCCTTGGGAGTGCTACTCATTGCTGTACCATCCAAGGTATCGCTAGATTCAGAGTCTGACAACAAACCTGTCAAAGATGCGAAGAGTCGGGTGGTCGCAGGGTGAACAAAAACATCAATGGTTGAATAATAGTGGTTAAATTCAGTTGAGCTTGGTCTGTCCTTTGAATTTTCATCAAATCCAATTCAATCATCTCTAAAAGGATTGGATGGAAAACAAAAAGAGGAACTTCTAGGACATTCAATCTGCTCGAGATTGGTCATATAAACTAATTTCGCAAATTAGGGTCGTTATTGGAGTGTTCTTTTTGGAACCACAACAAGATCAACTTTCATTGTGAATATCATTGTGTGGGTGTTTCCTTAAATGGTGGTACCCCCAAACACCCCAAAATGATCATTTTTAGTAGGAAAACCGGTTGTTGGGTACCAGCATTTCAGGAAACCCCCGTGAATCCCTGGCTTCCTTTTCTCGTCTTTTCTTTGGATCACTTGGGTTTTTTCTGGTTTTCGTGGACCCACATCCGGCAGGTTGATGGACCAAATACTGCGGAAGTTGCGCTAGTTAAATATATTGGTCACGGGATGTTCACCATCTTTGCCGGATTTGTCTATATCTAAAAAAAACCCACCATCAGGAAAGGTCCGAAACTTACCGTTGTCACGAATCCATCACCTTGTGATTTGGGAAGAATCTGGGTGTTCACCAACTGGAACATAATGGAATCAATGGGATTCCTTTGCCCTGAATAAACCGTTTCTAAGAGTAAGGTCAGGTGAGTTCATAGTTTGCTCAGGTATCTTATGTACTCAGGTATCTGTAAGATTATCCACGATACATGTGTATGTATATATATATATATATACATACGATATGTATGGACTTGGAGGACTTATCCTAGCATCTTGGACAATCTTGGGTCAACAAGATTTGCGGCCTTACAAATGGATTGAATCTGGGCGCAAACTGTAAACAACATCCTTTGAAAACATACCAACTTTAGAAACCAAGTTTCACTATTGCCTGGGTATGGCAACAAGTCAAGCCTAAAAACGGAAGCCCTTGCCTCAAGCGAAAACTATGCCTTCGCAAAATCAAATATGTATTATTATACATTTATATGCTGATAGATCCCCCCAAAAACCTTTTCAAGACCAACTGATTCCAGGTTCCATTTCTCAATATTGTCAATAGACATTCATCACTTGAAAACGCCGTTTGTATCCCAGCAATTGAATGCTGTGGCGCAGCCAAGAGCCTCGCACATGTCGCTGGCCCTTTTTCTGCTTCCCAAGAATCCTGGCGGTTGGAAGAGGGGCTGAAAACTGTACACCTACTCTGCCTACCCTTACTCTTAGAAGTCTTCACCTTTGGGCGTCCATGCGCTTCCTTGGTGGAAAGGTACCGCGACAGTTGGAAACTCTTTCGATGAGTTTAGCTGTAGATTGCATGGAACAGATTTGGACAAAAAAAAATGTCACATCCGTCCAACTATATTTAGGCTTTGATCTGGTGCTCAACCCCCAAACCAGTTGTTTTCTTTTGCTCGCCCCACTTGTTTTTACGCAAAATAGTGGATCTTGGATGCTCAGCCTCTTCACAACATAGAAACCACCCAGTTACCGTCAACTACACAGACACTAGCTATCCGACATCTGAAACGTTTATGCCATCCCTTTGTACTGGTTGGTTTATAGGGATTCTTACTTGATGGCTTATTATTGGCCGTATAGAACTGGGTAGTATCACCCTCCTAAATTAAAATGACCAACCAGGCTTTTGAACGCTGCTCGAATCTGTGCGGCCGCCTGTAAGAAAATTGATGTTTCTCAGCTCCTTGCCATGCCTGGGAAGACATATAGGAAGGTGCGATGTTCCAGCACCGGCGTGGATCATTTTTTGGGACGATTGCGTAAAAAAATGTGAAATGATCCCTAGCAAAATGCCTAAGAGAACAAAAACAAGCCAGAAGGCACAGCTTACAGGATGGACTTTAGGTGGATGGTAGTTCATCAAAAAAGTAGTCCGTACATGTCGTCTTTGGGGGTTTACCAAAGTGTGGCAAAAAAGGAAGGCATAGACTTAGACTACAGATTTTTTTGGTAGCCTTTTTTTGGCATGATCTCAGTGACCATGAATCATTGCCCACTCTGAGTGGTCGTATTTATTTTGTTCTTAGACTTTTTTGCTCTTCTGCGCTCCCTTTTTCTCCCTCTTTTTTGTCAAAATTATTTTGCTTGCACTCGGAGGTGTTGAGCTCGTCGCAAAATAATTCTATATAGTAACAAGGTTGAACAATATACCAGAATAGATCATATATAATAAACCGTAAACAGTAAACTCTAGAATCAATGGATACCAAGTATCAATCGATTTTCTTTTCAAAATATATTGGACATATTATTCATATTTTAGTGCAAACTCCAAGCCAAAGGAATCAAGTAGGAAATCTTGGATGCAACCCCTTGGCAGAACCATCACTAAACGGTGGTAAATAAGGGTAAGAAATATAGCAATAGTAAGTATATACATATACATATATGTATACATATAGAGTATTTTAAACAGTCTTTCAGGGATTACTGCGAGGGGTTCCAGGGTAAATACCCTTCATTTTCACAGCTTCCTCCGACGCGACCGGTAAAACCGGTAAAACAAATTGGTGCCCCAGGCGTTCCAGTGTAGCCAGCCAGCCAGTCGCGAAGCGCCTCAATGCAGGGTGGGAATCTAAAAACCACTCAACTACCCGGAGGATCATCCCAGGACTTGTACGTGCTTAGGATCACCCCCGTTTATATAGGCCATTTGGAAGGGGTCCCACAACCCCAGGTCTTGGGGACTTACGATCACCATGGTTATCCAACCCCAGGTCTTGGGGACTTACTGGTTATCAACCACATACTAACTGGGATGATCCTCCAAGTAACCCTGTCAAGAGATGCAATGACCTTTTTAAAAACGCCGTAATACCACCTGGAAAGGATTCGATGGCTAGCAAATTCCATGTATTGTTGGTTTATCATGGCACCTTACTATCAACATAGTCCATCTTTTTTCTGTGCCCCTAAGCTGAGTCATTGCCTCAGGTCGTCAGCACTAACCCTCCTTCCTAACCAACTCAGAGTTTCTAGTGCCTCTTACTGTGTTTTCTCCATACTATACTGTAAAGAAAGCTGCAACATTGAGAAGGCTCCTTCAGACTGAGAAGGCTCCTTCAGACTGAGACAGATTGTTCACACTGAGATTCTTATTATTCTTGATATTTCAAGAATCAATATACTCATACGTACATCTGCACCTTTCGTATGTAACTTAGGAATGATTGTATACACATGTATCAAATTGTTATGTTATGAATCATCATCGTGCATGCACCTGTACTGTACCTCCTTACACAACTTGTTCCAGTTTTCATCCCACATAGCCGACATCTCACAGGGAATTTGTCCCGTGGAAGGTCTCCCGACGTTCTGGCACCGCCATGTGTATTTCAGGTGCCATCGGTATGCCAATCATGGTACGCACCTCAGTTTCCACCAGTTCCTTTTGAAGCATCGGGGCTGAGATGAATCCTCTGTTGTTGAGGAATCTTATCCTTTGAGGATCTTCTAGGCTTCTCACTTTTTTTGTCTCAGGACAGCAAGCCAAGGGTCCCCAATTCACCAATCTTCTGGGCAAATAGTTTCAAGTCCCAAACTTGAAAGAAACTGGGAGGGGATTTTCTTTACCAATTCAGACTATCTGCGGTGAGGTTTGTGCTTCTTGGGCCTATTTTTACACAATTTGGATGGGTCTATTAGTACAGGTGTGTTAGACCCAGCTGAGGTCAGTTGTGGCATAGCCATGGATTTATCATCCTCTCAAACGAGCCTTGCGATGTGCAAAATCTTCGGGTGACGAGGCACCGGTCCAGTCGCAGCGCTAAAGTGCAAGCAGCTATTGGTACTGGCTAGCTCCGAGAGGCCTCTCAAGGTATCCAAAACCACCAAGTGCTTTGAGAGAACGGATGGAGGGGGGGGTGAGAATGCTTGACAGGTCTCCCAGGCATGTGTTTTTCATTTTTTTGTTGGTACAATTCATTCCACAAACACTTGTTGCAGTTGGACCCTCCCCAAAACAAACACTTCGACTTGAAAAATCGAGGATTTGTCTTGTTTTCTGAGCGACCAGGAAGGGCTCAAACCAAAACAAAGATGTGGCAAGGGTGTTGGCAAACATCCAAAATTTGCCCTGCTAGACATGGGGAGATCTTTTGGGGCGAAGGCAAATCGTAGTCCAACTTTTTGTAAAGACAGGCCGCCTGAGTAGAAGAATGAATAGAATTGTGAGGTTTCGATGACTGACCTCCACAACTCTTGAAACTGAAACCAAAAATAGACAAACACAGTCCATAGATAATAGAAATGCATAGGTGCTTACAAGTAATATCTACATATATATGTATTAAATACTAGTATATAATCAATTATAATCACAT
>DF243298.1:873-42147 GCA_000507305.1 Breviolum minutum Mf 1.05b.01 | reverse complement strand
TAAAATGGATTTTTATGGTTTGGCTCCCAAGAGCTACTTGGAGGATCATCCCAGGGCCTGCAGTTGTCTCATGGAAGCTTGGTTTCCTGCCAAAACACTCTATGGATAATGAAGGTCCAGAAAGGCTTCCCGCATCATAAAAATGAATATTAGATATGGTGAGGGAAGACACTCAAACGCAATCAAACAAAAAGTCAAAAAGTTGTGTTTTTTTTCCAGCCCAGCTGAATGTTTTCCCCTTAACGAAATGCGAATTTGTATCAATTAATACTCTTGTGCGGTGCAAGTGTGTAGTCCCCCAAAAGAAACAGGTCTTCCAAAATCTCACCAAGAATTTTGGGCCTTTGGTCGATAGGGTCAACGAGTTTTTCCGCGGAAGGGCCATGGAATCCATCGAAGGGTGGTGTGACTTTTGGGTGGAAAAAACACGGAAATATCGGAACTTTTATGGGGAATTTAAAGGGAAAACAACCCTGCGCAACTAACTCACCAAAAGAAATGTGTCGGCCTTATGAAAGGGATTTTTGTTCACTTCATGACATTTTCATACATTTTCAGGAATTGTTTGTGGCAGTCTATTCCCAAATGCTCCATATAAAGAGTATTTATCTACATGTTCCTCTTGCTCATGTGACCATTTTTCATCTTCATGTGGGAAATAAGCCATACAGTACGTAGGTGCATCTGGGATTCATGTGGTCTCCTGGAATCCAGCTTTGTTTGAACATAGGGGTGGTGACTTCTGAAACCAACATCACAGAAAATATGTTCAAAAATAACAAGAAAGTTGAGCCCCATTTTTGGAATGCTAAATCTTCTGTAAACATTCATTTCAAACTTGTTTTTAATTAAAACAAACCTTCTATCAAAACTCGTCTACAATAAACACACGTTCTATAAACATCCCCCCCCAAAGTTTTTGATGAAAACCTTCATTGGCAAAAATCCCTACCTATCAGCTGTCATTTTGGTTAGGAACAAATGTTCGAAACCAAGTTACGGTGGACGGATGTAGTAAGGACCGAACTGATCAGTATCGCCTTGGCTTCGGCCGGGACGAGAAACTCACCCTGGGAAGATGCGCTTGCATGACATGACATCGAAACGGTAAACCACATGCCATGAGGTTTAAGGTTTTCCCCTGGTAAAAAACAGCAGTTTATATAAGATGCTGGAAGGAAATCACATTGAAACCCTGACAACAACAAATGTCTTTCTGACTTTCTTCTTCAAAAAAATGGCTTAGATGTGTTAAGTGACTATGTAATATTGCTGGAATCGTGTCAAGTCTTTTGAGCGATCCCCTTCAGGACTCGTGTGAAGTGACACGGGTTTTTCAACATCACCATTACGGGTTCAAAAATGATGTTGATCCACCTGTTCTTTGTGATGTTTGAGGGGGGCATATAGCGAACCCTATCGAAGTTTAAATCTATTTACCCAAATGGCCACGCCTCATAAGAGATCTATTTGATGATGTTTCTATCACTTCTCAGACTTCTCATATTCAAAACAATCTTCCAAGGTACATAGACGAAAAGGGATGACTGAAATCGGGTACCAGTTGACAGTTGATATGGGCTCCATCAAGTCTGAAAGAAATACTGATGCGTTTTCATCTAAGATTGTTTACATCTACAGTAATCTATTGTAACCGCTTTGCAGGATTTTGGTGATAATTAACGGACCCATCAACCTCCACCTTGATGTTTTGACATTTTTTGGAGAATTTTGTGTCGTCTTTTCCCCTTGCAGATTCTCAACATCATTTAGGGCCGGTGATGTGGACCTGAAGAAGTGACCGAACTAGTGACCCCCCCCCCTTTAAAACGAACGAACGGCTAGATAGATACCCAAAATTGATGGGAAAACTTTGCAAGGTTGGTGACGAAACGGCTTCAAAGATGGGCTATTTTTGTGGTTTCTATATTCGATTTCTGGGATGTAGTGATACATCATTTTCTGAGGCTTGGAAAAAAATCCATGGATTTAATAAAACCCATTTAATGCGCAATCTTTCTTTGGATGCAAATGATGATGAGAAACCGATGCTACCATCTTGAAGCCAATTACAAATCAATTGCCCACCGTTGTTTTTCTATCAAACCTTATTCAACCCTCCAGGGAACGAGAAAACATATCTCACCTTGAGGAAAATCATCGACTCAAAAGGTGCAGTTTCACTGCGGAAGGGATATACCCTCGCCATCCCTCGCCTGAAACTAACACTTCACACCTGCCATCTTGCGCCATACAATCTTCCAGTCCCATCCATTTTCAGTGGCTATATATCCAAGCTGTTGGTTTCAGGGAGAAAAACACTCCGGTAACCTAACATACCAATAGAAAATGGACCTTTTTGAAGATATATGTCCTATTGAACATGGTGATTTTCCATTGCTATGGTTACTTTACCAGAGGGTTTTTTGTTTGTGACACTTCCCACCTAGGGTCTCCGGGAAAAAAAAACATGACTTCCCTCCACCAAGTAACCAAAGCGAAACTGGAAAAGGTGAATCGTCATGAAAGTTAAGAGCATCAATCCTCATGTCAAATCGCAATCATCGAAACATGTCGAAACTCACTAACCGGAACCGGGGGCTGGCCACCTTGAAATTTTCATGCGAAAAGTTTCTGCTTGAGGATTTGCTTCTTGGATTGATCAATTGAAAAAGGTGAAAATCACAAATTCTCCCCGAATGGTGCTTTGATCGGGAACAAAAATCCGTTTTAAACAAAGCCAAGTCTGCCAAAGTTACGGCGTTCATTCCGGTGTTCTAGGTCCAGGTAACTACTACTTGGTCTCCGAACAAAAAAACATCTCCACAGAATCCGACCTTCAATCCCTTCTCCTAAAGAACCTGAAATTCAGCTAAACCCCCCCTGAAAAAGAAACAACATATATAACTTAAAAAAAAGAAGAAGAAGAAGAAGAAGAACTACTACTACTACTACTACTACTACTACTACTACTACTACTACTACTACTACCACTACCACCTACCCCACCTCAACCGCGCACAATGGTCATCCGAACGGAAAATGCAAATTCACCTCCCAGGCCTTGTTTGAAAAACAAAAATCCTAGCCTGGCAAGCTGGAAAAATCACCCAATTCTGGATTTCATGGATGGATTTTTTCCAACCAGTCATGTTAGTTTTTCGGGGGGTCGTAACTGTTGATGGTTCAGAACATCCTGCTCAGCAGTTGATAATTAGTAGTTTTTTTGCCCGTAATCCAGTATTTAGGAGGGCTTTTGCTACATCCCAAGTGGTTTTTCTCGCCGGATTTCTGAACCATCAACAAAATGTGTTGGTTGGATTGCCAAGGTACCAGAGATGGCCAAGTTCAAGACATTGATACCTTGTGTATTCACCAAAGCCAATTTCATATCCCATGTACGCTTCAGACCCACAAAGACGTGCAGCAAGACTGATAAGAGGATGTACTCCTCAAGGAGTGGAGGAGGGAGACTCCCGCCTGAAGTTTAACATAGCCCCTGAAAAGGACCATTAATCATTATTAAAAGGAAACTAGTCTTTCAACTATCAATTTTCAGGGTCTATGTCAGTTTTCGGATCATTTTCAGGGACACTGTTAGCGTTCAGGGGTGAGAAGGGAAGGCAAAATAAACCTCGAAATCTGTGGGTCGAGTTGTTTTTTGAATCAAATCCGTTTTGCCACTGCTGGATTCAAGTGGAATCTCTTCAAGAAGCTAGCAACGGTTTTTGAAGCCAACATTGATTGTCCCTTCTCCACCCCCTGCAAATTTGGGAGCCGTCCCAAAGGGCGGTAGCCTTCCAAATCTTAATGCTTCACCAACCTTCCCACTGATGTGAGACAACTAGAGATTCCCAGGCAACTGAAGGGGACCCCGAGAAACTACTACTACGCCACTAACTTACCAACCTAGATTTGGAATCTAAATACCACCTAAAATGGGAAACACTAACCATAGATTTATTTCCCACCGACCTCGATTTGCCTGAACTAAGGGGGCCACATTTTTCCTTCCTTTTTAAGCTACCAAGCTTGGGGGGGCACGGGTCTGACCACGTGAGGTCCCTATCATCTTACCAAATTTTATTGTATGATCCCCATATCATATAGAAATATTTTGGATGAGCCCCAATATCCCATCAAAATATGATCCAAATTAATCCATCCTTCCATATGAATATATTCCATTCTTCCATATTTAGTTTCGGCTATTTTCCCCATTGCACCCGGTGTTTAAACCCCCCGCGTTAAACCGATAAAAAACCCACCACCACCGCAACTCCAACTCCTCCACGATGTTGGCAGGAAGTCCAAAGCCCGTCCAATAGAGGCGGACGTAGAAGTAGCCATAGCCATTGAAGTCATCTGGGCCTCCGTAACTGGTTGATGGTTTCAACCCAAATCAATCCATTTTCAGGGCCCTATGCTAGTTTCATGGAGGGTCATATGATCCCAATAATACCTAATAAGATGGTGGTTTCAACCCCATTTGAAAAATATGCTCGTCAAATTGTATCAATTTCCCCAAGGATCCCCGGTGAAAATAAATCGTATTTGAAACCACCACCTGCTAGTAGGTAAGTTTCTGTTTTTTCCGAAACCAGCCAACTGAAAAAAATGGACCTGCAAGGTCCAAATTGCTTAAGTCAGGAAGTTGTTTAAACACTGGAACCTATATATATGCTCCATGGGACTGGTAGATGTACCTACATTTCACCTAAATTTATGGTAAATGTAGGTATATATTCCAATGTAAATCAGTCGTATTTGAGATAGAGTTTCAATCCTTATACATCCTAATAGTTCGTATGACAAAAAATCCATGGAAATTTTCACCCTGAGAGTCGGAGTTGTCAGACCTTGTAATTCCTTCATTGGAAATATTCATTGCATCCTGAACCTCCAATGATGCCAAGTCATACAAGTGGCCTTGGTTAGAGGCCTTGGCTTCATTTATCTTAATTCAAATGTTCATATTATATTCATCTATAAGGGGACGATTCCTAAGCTAGTTGGTGGTTGAACCCCAACCCCTTTGAACAAAATATGCTCTAGTCAATTTGGATCATCATCTTTCCAAGGATCGGAGTGAACATTGAAAAAAAATGTTTGAAACCACCACCTGGAAAACTTGTGGAAACTCCAGGTGCATGCACCTATATGTATGTTTGCCGCCTTGATAGGGAAATTTCTGGGCATCTTCTCCGATATGTTCCAGTTTAAAAATCTTGGATTCAGAGTTCAAACTTCCTCAACTCTTAGCAGTTTACATCCTGGATTTTGCATCAAAAGTTGGGTTGTTTTCCAAGATGATGTGGGGCCATAGATGTTCCAATTTGAACACATCATCGGTTCCATCTTCAACCACCTTTCTTCGGAATCCATCTCCACCTCAATATTTCACCTTTCAAACACCTCCAACAAGGAAGATGTCGTGATGATCGAAGGGTTATTTTTTTCTCTCCAAATTATTTTTCGCTGTTGAAAACCCCGGGATTTTTTTACATGTAGATACCCCCCCAAGCGCTCCGTTCCCAACAGCACCCCCAAACATCGCCAACCCTAAACTTAAAACAAACAAAAAATTATGGCCATGGCCTTTGAAGACGTGCAAATTGCCCACGGCGTGAATCACAATAAACAAGATCAACAAAATGGCGGAACGTGTCAAGCCCAAACGATCATTGGAGATTTTCAGGTTTTTGGCCGAGAAAATGGTAGCACCAACTTCCTGAGCAAAAAAATGAAGAAAAACCAACCGAAAACCCCCACGATGTTTCCAAAAAAAAAGGAAGGAAGATTTGACTGGGACCCTAAAAAAACAAAGGGTTGGCAGTTCTCAAAAGGAAAATATTTTTTTCGTCGTCTTGTAGGGTCCCATGATTTGTTTTTCAGGGGGCTTAGCTATTATAGTTTCAAGGAGAGTACCTTTTTTTTTTCAATTCCTCATCATTTTTCCGGGGGTTATGTTGGAGGGGAAGTAACGACAACTTTGCACGACAAATCTTTTTACTGGGTAACATCATGATACAGAAATGATGGAGTTTTCCATGTTGATGGCCATAAACATGCACTCAAAATGTTACCCCCTCGAAAACTAACGAATGTTCCGTGACATAATAGTGGTTGAACGATTGGGTCCCAGAAAATTTCAAGGGCAATTTGTTTTTCTTCCAGGGAGTAAGTTCAGGTGTCATACCTCAAAACGGTGGGTCTCAAAGTTCTCAAAAAACATCAACAGGGGGTTGCAACGTGGCTTCGGAACTTAGCTTGGCTTTGGTGGTTCATGTGTTGCAGGGGTGCTTAGGATTGTCGGACCTGGATTGTCAAGGGGGTTCCGGTTCCAAGCGTTAGAAAAAACGGTGCTTTAGACATCCAAAATGTCCCCAAAATCTCCCAACCCTAGGTGTTTGGTGGGCTATTCCCAAAGTCACGGCCCAACAAGTGTCTTTCCCCCAGCGGAAAATGGCAGGAAATTTTGAATGGTAACAACTATTGGAGATGCACCCATTTTTCACTGAAGCATGATTATGGGAGGGAAGGTACCCTCCAGGGAATTAACATATCCCCTTTACAGGTAGCCTAGGAACATGATTTTCCTCTTCCATGGGATATGGATCCGTTCCCAGGAGAAACTAATCATTTGCAATTCATACCCCGTAGCATCCATGAGACTGGTATATTATTTACCTACATTTAGCATAACAACAATCAGGCAACCTGTAAGTAAATAATGCCAGTCTCCATGGATCCTATGGCTACCTTTTTTCGCATCGGAAACGTGCATTTTTTGGAGCCGTTTTTTTCCACGAGTAAAATTCGAACATCTCGAAACTCCCGACTTCAGCTCGGAGCAAAGAATACTGCCGGGAGCTCGCTGTGTGCTGATGATTTTTTTGGGGGGGATTCGTTGCTTCAACTTCAACTGGTTTTTCTCAAGTTTTCCCAGGAAAAACATATTTTCAAAGATGAAAAAACAAAAAACAACAGCCAAGAGACATAAAGCATAGCCAAGACCAAGAACCAGGTGGCATTGAAGTAACTCTTGATGTTCAATATGAAGACACCTGGCCACACAAGAGTTGATGGCCCACCGGCTGAAAAATGCATCAGATATGTTTGCCACATCTATGTGGATGTTTCCGAAAATAGTGGTACCCCCAAATCATCCATCTTAATATGGTTTTCCTTATAAACCATCCATTTTGGGGTACCTTCATTTTTGGAAACACCCATGTGGAAAAAGGGATTTAAAACTTGTTTGCCACATTTTTGGGGGACACCACTTAAAGGTGTGAAGTAGAAGCACCTAAACAATGGACGACTTCACCCTGGACTTTTTTGGGAAAATCCCAAGCAGTTGAACCATACTTTGGCGGGAAACCTATACAGCAAATGTAAAGTCTAAACCTAAGACTTAGAGTGTTATATAATCGTAACATCATCACAAGGCCACAGACACGCCGTTCTTTTTTTCTGCAAGTTGTCACAATTTGCATCAGAAAAGATCTGTGCACCCGCTCACTCCTCGCGCAATCGTTTCCTGCCCTGCCTTGCAGGAATGGTGATGACTGCGACGGAATGGCTCCGCAATACTGTTGTCAACTGGTGCTTCAATGATTCTGGAATTGTGATGCTCTCCAGAGAGGCGCAGCCTTCAAAGGCAGAGACCCCAATGTGAGTTACAGACTCACCCAAAGTGATTCTCGCCAGAGAGGTGCACCCACAAAAGGCCAAGATCCCAATGTAAGTTACAGACTCACCCAAGGTGACACTCGCCAGAGAGGTGCAGCCTTTAAAGGCACCTCTCCCAATGTGAGTTACAGACTCACCCAAGGTGATGCTTGCCAGGGAGGTGCACCCATCAAAGGCCCAGTCAACCAATGTGCGTCACAGACTCACCCAAAGTGATGCTCGCCAGAGAGGCGCAGCCTTTAAAGGCATACCTCCCAATCCGAGTCACAGACTGACCCAAGGTGATGCTCGCCAGAGAGGTGCACCCATGAAAGGCACCACTCCCAATGTGAGTTACAGACTCACCCAAGGTGATGCTCGCCAGAGAGGTGCACCCATGAAAGGCCCAGTCCCCAATGTGAGTCACAGACTCACCCAAAGTGATGCTCACCAGAGAAGTGCAGCCTTTAAAGGCACCACTCCCAATGTGAGTCACTGATTCAGGGATTGTGAGCAAAACTAGTTGATGTGAGTTTTTGAAAGCAGCCTCGGAAATGCTTGTCACGTTGGAGGGGATCTTCACCTCGACACATCCCTGTGTGTGGATGTCATTTTTTGTTGCGGCTTCCACTTCATTCCTTGTGTATGTTACAGTCACTTGGGGTTCAGCACCCAAGAACCCTGCTGCGTCAAGTGTCTCAGCATCATCTATGATTGAGCTGCCTCGCAGCAACTCCACTTTGAGAACTTTGCGCTCAATCGGATCTTGACAAGGATGTTTCTCAAGGAGCATAGCCTTCAACTCCGGAACAGTGGCTGTCATCACAACCTCAAGGGTGATGACACTGCCTTGCAAGGTGTTCAATTGAACTTCACAGGACATGGCTGCAAAAGGACTAATTGACTGTCAGAAGACTTGGCCACCGGAATTGCACTGCGTATCCGGGTTCAACCGAGTAAAGCCAAAAGCAGCCTTTTCTGCCCTGTTTTGATTCTTGCACCTGTTACTATGTATGTCAAAAGGAAGATTGGAAATGTATCTGGCCAAATGAAATAATATTTCACCAACCTAAATTTCCGTGAAATAAGGAAAAATCCTTTACCCAACTACCATTTATATAAGGTGACCTCGGCTGAAGTCGTTATAATTTGACCAGAAATTATGCATCTTCCAATCTCTGTCATACCTGTCATACCTTGAGCCGTGACTGCCCTTTATTGTCAAAGTCATTTGTTCGTGCCCTGTGTTCCCAAACTAATGCCATATGGGTGTTTCCAAAAAAATAGAGGGAAACACCCCCAAAATGGATGGTGAAAATCATGGAAAACCCTATTTTTTAATGGATGATTTGGGAGGAAAACCCACTATTTTCGGAAACACCCACCTCCAAAGCATGTCCAAGAACATTCTCAAGGACAACCCCTTTGAACAAACTGGCTCAAAATTAAGGGAAACGCAAAATTGATCATATCTTTATGTGTCTATTTACATAGTGGATACCCCCCCGAAAACTAACATGGAACCCAAAAATGGATGGTTGGTAGATGTTTCTATGATGTTTCTCCTTTCTCCAAGGGGGTAGTTTTAGTTTCAAAATGTTAGTTTTCTGGGGTGTAATTTTCGTAAGTCCATTTCGGGTCTAACCTATTTTTGACTCAAAGGCTCGAAGGGAAGCAAGCCCGTTGGAGATGTTTCACGAGGTCACGTTTTCTCTTGCTATGCAGGCTATTCTCTGATACCAAACATAGCTCTATTTGAATTGAATTACCCTCCCTGAAACTAACACAGCACATGAAAATGGATGGTTGGAATACTAGTTTGCTTTTGGGAAGGCCTATTTTCAGGTGCTATGTCATATTTTAGTTTTGAGGAGCGTACTTTTCCCTCAAAACCATCATGTTCAGTATCCAAGTCCAATTTTCAGGGTGTTACCCCGTCTGATTTGAAAGTTTGGCAAGATCACTTCTTCCGCAAGGCTATGTTAATGATTTCGCGCTGGAAATACGAATGTGTGATGACATCCCTAATCTTCTCTGTTTGATGTCTTCCAAATTGGATCATCTTTCCTTCCCCCAAACTGGGTAAAACTACAAAGATAATTTGAAACCAGCACCTCGCAAAAATGGGTGTATCTCATCACTGAGGCTCCCCCAAATTTTCTCTAAAAAATGGGAGCCACTTTTGAGGGGTTAAAGAGGTCACCAAATGTTGAAACATTTTGGGGGGAAACAGTCATTGGTCATCTCCCGAAAATCAATCAACATTCCGTGCTTGCTTGAGTCAATTTGAGCTCATATTACGACCACACATCACCCCTCACTTGCCAAGTGTTTGAGGGGCAAAGAAACAACAGTAAAGAGCTGCGTTTCACTTGGCGGACCAACACTGACACAAGGGAAATTAATGAGTTGAAAATAGTTCCTAAAGCCTATGGCTTGGATCTGCCCCCCCGAAACCCCCGGATGCAATCAGTCGTCACCACCTGGCTTATCACATCTTCTAGGGGTTCCAACCGTTGCAACCGTTTTTTTCTTGCCACTGGCATCGTGGAATCTGGGCGGGGTAGATCCAACCTATAGTTCGGCCTTCCTGACCGGTCATTTGCAGGGCTCCACTTGGATTCAACTCTCCCTGTGTTCTGTTTTCACCATACCTGGAAGTTACAGCCGGGAAACGACGTGAAAAAATCCATCAACTTAAAAGCCTCAAAACTTGAGGTATTTCCAGTTGACTTTAAAAATGGTATATACTTTCCTACCGGGTTCTTCAAAAAAACAGCCATGGCACGTGACAAGCTTCTAACGTTCGTAGCCCCCTGCAACCCCCACTTCAAAGTTGCAACTGAAAAGGGTTGAACGCACCTAACTTGAATGGCTGTTTTCAACCCGAAAGAAACAACTTTGAAGTTGGGGGGCACGGGGGATCCCACGCTTGAATCTACTGGTCTATCGGATGGCTGTTTTTTTTGAAGAACCCGGTATGTGTTCCAAGTAAATCTGTATTTTTGAGTATCGCCTCTCTCCTGGAGACGAAAACTAAATTGTTTGAGTCTTACAAACAACAAAAAAATGCTCATTTCACCAATACAGAAGTCCATTCACCTGCTTCTTGCTCCCGTGTTTCCAGCAAAAAAGCAGAAATCGTCAGGAAAGTCTCACAACATTCAACTTCTACAAGGTAGGCCCCTACCAGTTCTAAATGGGGTTATAACAGTTATATATAACTCCTAAAAGTAGGGTTATAACTCCAGTTGCCCATTTATAAGTTTGTTTATAGGATTTATAACCCCATTTATAATTAGTTGTATTGGTTGATGTGGTTGATCTCTAAGTCTTGGCATCCATACTCAGTTCCAAAAGGGTCTTTTAGGCATTAGGTGGGCCCTATCGCGGATCGTGAAAAAATAGGATGTTATAAGGGGTCCCTATAAATGACCGAAAATAAATGGAGTAACTGTAAAGTTATAGGAGTTATTTCACCCCATCACCGTGGACTTGAGGGAAAATCCAAAGCTGTTGCCATACCTTTGCAGGAAACCTACAGCAAATGTAAAGTCTAAACCTAAGACTTAGAGTGTTATATATGGGTGTTTCCAGAAATAGTGGTACCCCCAAATCATCCATTTTAGTAGGGTTTTCCATTATAAACCATCCATTTTGGGGTACCCCTATTTATAACTGTAACCCACAACTCATCACAAGGCGGGTCACAGGCACGATTTTTTTCCGCAAATTCCTACAATCATTGGGCCGCTGGAATCAGAACAGATCTGTACACCCACCTCGCGCAATCGTTTCCTGCCCTGCCTTGCAGCTGCCACGGAATGGCTCCGCAATACTGTTGTCAACTGATGCTTCAATGACTCTGGAATTGTGATGCTCTCCAGAGAGGTGCACCCATCAAAGGCCCCGTCCCCAATATGAGTCACAGACTCACTCAAGGTGATGCTCTTCAGAGAGCCGCAGCCCTCAAAAGCATACTCCCCAATGTGAGTCACAGACTCACCCAAAGTGATGTTCGCCAGAGAGGTGCACCCATGAAAGGCAGAGTCCCCAATGTGAATCACAGACTCACTCAAGGTGATGCTCGCCAGAGAGGCGCAGCCTTGAAAGGCACCACTCCCAATGTGAGTCACAGACTCACCGAAAGTGATGCTGGCGAGAGAGGTGCAGCCTTGAAAGGCCCCGCCCGCAATGTGAGTCACAGAATCACCCAAGGTGATGCTCGCCAGAGAGGTACACCCATAAAAGGCAAAGACCCCAATGTGAGTTACAGACTCACCCAAGGTGATGCTCGCCAGAGAGGTGCACCGATAAAAGGCCCGGTCCCCAATGTGAGTCACTGATTCAGGGATTGTGAGCAAAACTAGTTGATGTGAGTTTTGGAAAGCAGCCTCGGAAATGTTTGTCACATTGGAGGGGATCTTCACCTCGACACATCCCTGTGTGTGGATGTCATTTTTTGTGGCGGCTTCCACTTCATTCCTTGTGTATGTTACAGTCACTTGGGGTTCAGCACCCAAGAACCCTGCTTCGTCAAGTGTCTCAGCATCGTCTATGATTGAGCTGCCTCGCAGCAACTCCACTTTGAGAACTTTGCGCTCAATAGGATCTTGACAAGGATGTTTCTCAAGGAGCATAGCCTTCAACTCCGGAACAGTGGCTGTCATCACAACCTCAAGGGTGATGACACTGCCTTGCATGGTGTTCAATTGAACTTCACAGGACATGGCTGCAAAAGGACTAATTGACCGTCAGAAGATGGCCACAGGAATTGCATGCGTATCCGGGTTCAACCGAGTAAAGCCAAAAGCCGGCCTTTTCTGCCCTGTTTTGACTCTGGCACCTGTTGCTACGTATGTCAAAAGGAAGATTGGAAATGTATCTGGCCAAAATGAAATAATATTTCACCAACCTAGATTTCCCTGAAATAAGTGGATTTCCCTTACCAAACTACCATTTATATAAGGTGACCTCGGCTGAGGTCGTTATAATTTGACCAGAAATTATGCATCTTCCAATCTCTGTCATACCTGTCATACCTTGAGCCGTGACTGCCCTTTATTGTCAAAGTCATTTGTTCGTGCCCTGTGTTCCCAAACTAATGCCATATGGGTGTTTCCAAAAAAATAGAGGGAAACACCCCCAAAATGGATGGTGAAAATCATGGAAAACCCTATTTTTTAATGGATGATTTGGGAGGAAAACCCACTATTTTCGGAAACACCCACCTCCAAAGCATGTCCAAGAACATTCTCAAGGACAACCCCTTTGAACAAACTGGCTCAAAATTAAGGGAAACACAAAATTGATCATATCTTTATGTGTGGATTTACATATAGTGGATACCCCCCTCGAAAACTAACATGGAACCCAAAAAATGGATGGTTGGTAGATGTTTCTCCTTTCTCCAAGGGGGTAGTTTTAGCTTCAAAATGTTAGTTTTCTGGGGTGTAATTTTCGTAAGTCCATTTCGGGTCTAACCCACTTTTGACCATGATGTCTTCCAAATTGGATCATCTTTCCCTCCCAAATTGGGTAAAACTACGAAGATATTTGCAACCAGCACCTTGCAAAAAATGGGGTGTATCTCAAAATCGAGGCTCCCAAAAATTTCTCCCAAAACTGGGAGCCACTTTTGGGGGGGTTAAAGAGGTCACCAAATGTTGAAAAAACAGCATATGACTTGGGATCAAACCCCCCCCCCCGGGGCCTCAGGATGCCATCGTGGCGGCCAATAAATTTACCCGGATCCGGAAAAAATGGTGGAAAATCCGGGTGGAAATCCCCAGGAATTTCCATAGCAGTCCGTACAAAATCCTTTGGCAACTTGAGGCAACTGGAGGTCGATCTGGTTTGCTGGGGAAATTGATGGCCCCTTCTCAAGTTGCCACTTGAAGCATTTTCACGAAAACCCCGTGTTTTTGAACATCACTTGACATATCAACTTCTGGATAAAAACAACATCCATCAATTTTTGGAAACCTGGAGGTAGCTCGGTTCCATCGCTCCCTTCCGTTCGCACTAGCGAGGCTAGGCAAAGCTTGTTTCTTTGCAATGCATTTCTCATCTGCGACCATGGTTAATAAGGGAAACCCATGTTTAATTAAGCCCTGAAGAAGGCCTTTTGTTTCTGTTTTTTGTTTGGGGGGGGGGGGTAAGTTGACTATTTATCTAGGTATTTTTTTTCAGACTCTTTCCATCCACCCACCCCTACCTGGATTGTCATCAATATCCACACGCCAATTGGCATGAATATCACCATCCAAATGACCCCAGGCTTGATGGTTTGACAAGGCACCACCCTTGTCCTTCCTGGCGAGACTTTTTTCAGAGGAAGAAGAAAAAAAACACCTGGAAAAAGGACAGAGATAAGTTTCAAGTGAAAAGTCACCCAAGATACCCCAAAAAAATCCAAGAAATTTATTGTTCGAAATGAAGAAAAAAACAACAAACTCAGCCTCGAAATGATCTTGAAGTGAATATCTCGAATGAAAATGGTGCACGTCCATAACGTTTTTTCTAATTAATATATAGCTATTTTGTTTTTTCGGACCAGTCAGTTTGTTCCGAGTTCGTTGTATATCAACTTTATCATCTTTCCTCACATCTTCCCCATCTGGTGGTTGATTTCAACCCAACTGAAAAATACGGCTAGCACCACCAGTCATCATGGTAGAATTTTTCAGTGGGGGTTGAATGCTTGCAAAAATACCCTCGCTGAAATATAACATCGAGTTTACCCCAAAGTAAATTCTAATGGAAAATGAAGACGTTTCCAGTTTCAGGCAGTGTATATCTCAGTTACAACTTAGGCTTTATCTCCAACTCTAACTATTCACCCCCTACATACCATTGGTTTTCAGTGGCCTTGGCTGTTAGTTTCAGGGAGGGTATTCAAAACCACTACCTAATTTCAATGTTAACGTCCACCTCATGAAGACCGACAGTTGACTCAGACAACAAAGAGATGCCAGGGAACCAGATTCGAAGGAATTTCGTAAGTTCAGTGCAATTCCCCATTTAAGGGATCTATCTTGATAGCTACATATATAAAACCAACTTGCCAGTGTTTAATCATAAGTTATATCACATATATATATATATATTACATAACCCCAAACTTGCCCTCAATCAAACTGATTTTTTTTGTTGGATTAAAAAAGAATCACCACAAAAATCATCTACCTGCCGGCATACTGCCCCGCTCCTGGCTGGTGCACCACCTGCCTTCGGGGCTGCTCCGCCGGCAGCCACTGCTGCGACACCGCTGCCCACGTTGCCAATGATGGAGTCTGGAGCGTACTTGCCGATGACATCGGGAGGGTGAATCCTGAGTCGGAGGTTGGTCCAACAGGATCCAACCAGGGCTAAAGGTTAAGGGTTAAGGGTTGAGGGTAGATGTAAAATAGTAGTTTTTAATAGGATCCGGATGACTTTTTTTTAAAGGCAAATGTTGGATATTTTGGGTATCTCATGTGTATCTGTTTAAAATATAAATATGCACATGCAAGATATCAACTAAAACAACCAACCTCTTCTTTCAACAATTATAGAAATCCCATCGCAAAGAATGGAATGAAGTACCAGGCTCCACCGCGAAACATCGCGAAACTGCGTTTCTCACCCCCAACGCCCCAGCTTTCCCATTTGATGGCTCGTGTTTTCCATTACTACCAGCCAGTTCTACATCATTTTACCAAGCACGTATTTTCTCAAACTGTTGATGCAACAAATCCTGCACCAGTTGATATGGTTTTTAAACAGCCCGTTATTTACGACGGGTTTCATACAAGTCACTACGGTGGTTTTCTCGCCAAAATTTCGAAAAACCATCAACAGTACCACCATCTACGTATGAACTTCACCAAGTGCGTCACCAGGGTTGGTTGATTAGCCATAACGGATACTATAAGAAACCTTCAAAAAAAATCTTCACCAAGTCTCATGTTGAACTCTTCCGTTGCATCCTTTCCTGCAAAGGTCAAGATAGCCAACTCGCCGCCAGGATGTTCACTCAAGAAGCTCGTCACATCCAAGACCTGTCCATCAACCTCAGGGACCCCCCAAAAAACACCACAAACGTGACATCCCTGGTGATGGTTCAGATATCCGGCTAACTTACCACCTGAGATGTAAACAAAACCCGGTAAATAATGGGATAAAAACTATCAACCTCAACTGGTTTTCGCGGGATTGCTGCCAACAGTCAGTCTAAGAATTTTCCAACATGATGTTTGTTGTCTTGGTGAGAAATTTGTGAAGCGAGAGTCATTTGGGCTTCTTTCGACAAAATTGCTTGTTAGGGTTCATTTCTTCGAATGCAAGTGAATCACCTATCCCATTTGAATGTCTCTTATCAGAAAAGGGATTGAATGACTTAAATGGTATTTGTTGGATCTACCCCCCCCCCCAACCAACATTCCAGTGGCGAATGAAGGCTTATAGGGATCCTACTGGGCGGACAACAACATGAACCAAACTATCAGTTGCCTGAAATGTGTTTCTTGTGCCACTTGAACCACTTGAACCCGATTTACCCAATGCTATTTTTTTTAAAGCACAAACATGAATTATATGACGTCAACCCAAACAAGGCGATCAAAAACATATGTAAACCATGAGGAATGCTTGAAAATTTAAAGCAGAAAAAAAAAAACTAGACAACCTCAAAAGAGAAGAAAACCAGTCCAAAAACAATATACAAAACTTGATATGGCAAAGTGAGAGGTGACGACAACCCAGCAATCTGCTTTGCTGGCATGTTTGGCCACTTCCGACATGGGAATACCTGGTGCTCCTCCTCCGGCGGCAGCGCCACCGGCCACTGGTGCTGCACCACCGCCACCACCAAGGGTGCCAATGACGGAGTCTGGTGCATATTTGCCAATGACATCAGGAGGATGGATCCTGAAAAGTGAGTCACCAGGGGTTGCTTGATTAGCCACAACGGATACTAACCCAAAGGATCCATACCCTTCCCTAGAGTAGGTTTGATGGTCTCAATCCCATCCCCACCATAGGATTATAAGGGAAATCCCTTTCTTAGGACATATCTGGATCCTTAGGGTAAGAAACCTTCAAAAGAAAAATCTTCACCAAGTCTCATGTTGAACTCTTCTGTAGCATCCTTTCCTGCAAAGGTCAAGATCGCTAACTCTCCACCGGGATGGTCGCCCAAGAAGCTTGTCACATCCAAAACCTGTCAGGGCTCGGGGGGGNACATATGCCAAACCTGCAGAGAGAATGCTAGTTTGTGATGGTTGTTTTTTTGGTATAAGTCAAAGTACTATGCCATGCGGCATTCCTCACACATTGTGCGTCGTACCCAGCTGTTTTGGAAAAAAAAATGCTTCATTAAGAATAGGTTCCATCTTCCTCAAATTTGAGTTTGAAAATGGAAAACTGAGGTTTAATATGGGTCATGATGCAGATAGCAAGAAAGAGTTTGATGTTACCAGTTGGAGATATGTCTGTAAAATGATATAGAGATGTGTATTTCTGCTTTGGTTCGGTTTCAAAGCATCAGTGCAAGTGCGATTAACTGTTGTTGGGGGCGTGGCCCTTTCTCTGCAAACCAAATCAAATAAAATAGCATTTACCCAAGATGATCTTCCGTTTCATTTCGGGTGTGATTTTTTGATTCCATCTATAACAGAACTAGTTGGTGGTTTCAACTCATCTGAAAAATATGATAATGTGCGTCAAATTTGATGGTTTCCCCCAGGGATGGGGGTGAAAATAGCATATTTGTATATCTAAAACCACCAACTAGGTGATTGGCCATTCAGAAGTTAAGTGACCCTTTCAGAAGTTAAGTGACCTCTAATCTGGGGAGAAAAGGTCACTTTGAATCACCTGGTATATAGAAAGTGAATCATAACTTTGTGACCAGGTTCCAGCCCTCTTAACTGGCGTATGCTCATGTCACCTCAAAAACCACATGTCCTAAGAGACCATCCCAGCAGAACGATTTTAACACAAGGAATTATCTTTATAGAAACTCATGGACCTCTATGGTGTTCCAAAAAAAAATCGCCAGATTCCGAGGTTCACCTCCAATTGTCTTTTTTTGGACCGACCCATTTTTGCAGGGGTGCTTCTCCATAATCTTAAACGCTTGTGTTGTTCTTTGACAAAATCCCAACCAACCAATCCCAACCATCTTTGGCCGGCTCAAACAACCAACCAACGTCCCGACTCACTCACAACCGACTCATCGTACCTGACCATCGACCACCACCCAGCAATCCGTTTTGCTGTTGTGTTTGGCTACATCTGCCATACTGATGCCACCGCCACCTGAGTTGACGTAACAGAAATTTGATGATGAAGGATCACATTTAAAAAATTGGGGGTTGTAAAAGTTCATTCAAAAAAAACTGATTTTCTTTAGCACTGCATGTCACGGAGAGCCGATACCTATTTTTGTTGGGTGTCAAATTTAAAGACTTTTCGTCAAAAAGGCAGGCTTTCGCAGCCAAAATGGATCATATCAATGGAAAACTAACGGCTGGAACCTTTCAAAAGGCCAGTTGGACCAGGAAACACATGTACAGACAAACCCATTTTTTGAGGGTTCCATGTTAGTTCGAAGGGGTGTAACACTTCATTTTAGGTGTGCAATGATTAGGACACCATACCTCATCCCCATAGAATCCAGGTTTTTTGCCCCTCCAGAGTCGAATGTCATATACCACCCAACAAAAACAATCCTCTCAAATGGATGTTGGAAAAATCTATCTACGAAATTTTTTGTCAGACCTGGGACCTGAGATATCTGTAATCCCCCATGTCTTTTTCTGTTGTTGTGGAATTCAAACAACAAAAACATGCTTAACAACAAGACGACAACACCGAGGTGCCACCACCTCCATTCGCCACAGGTGCTGCTGCAACGGCGGCGGGTGCCGCGTTCATCTTGTCCTCATAGGAACCGCCCGCCAACTTGGAGCTTTCCACATTCCCTGTTAAGCCGCCACCAGTCAACTTGACGAGATCCACGTCCTGCCGTTTTGTAAACGGTGTGGGGTTTGATGGTTGAAAATCCCTAAGGAAATTCGGAGTCTTTGGAGCTTGGAGCTGTTTTTGTGTTTCAGGTGAAACAGCTAGTGGTAAGGGTGAATATTCTGAAGAAACAACTTTGCCAAAGACACTCCAATTCTAAATTCATATCTGCCTGTAGAACTAAGCTTTCCCGAAAAATCACAAAAAATGAAAATTGTTGGACAGATATATCAACCTCCAAAAAAACAAACCTCATTCACCCGTTGATTTGTTCATCAATATGGAAATCATATTGGTCCGTATTTTGTCCACGACTCCATTCGCTCTTCCCAGTGGCTCTTGGAAAGAAATATCCTGAAGGCCACCCTAAGAAAGAGAGCTTTCCTATCGAAACCTTAAAGCTTTCCTATTGAAAATGGGGGATAAATTCTGGCCAGCTATGTTAGGAACTACCAGAGAGTGATTCCGAATCACCACAAAGAAAATGGGATCATGGTTCAACGACTCCTGAGAAAAGGACCAAATATTGGTCTCAATTTTTCGGTGGTCAAAATCATCAACCCTTCAAAGGGGTGCCAAAAAAAAACCTAAGAGATGGTGAATTGACACCTTTGGGAACCATTTGGCACCTCTTTGAAGGTGCTGGTGTATATCAAAATGGTGAATGATTCATGGTGATGTATGTGTCCACCCCACCTTTCAAAACATCCATCCAAAATCGTCCTTCAAATCAGAACCCAACATGTACTGGGCTGCAGCTTTGCCCGCCACACGACCAAAAACCACGCAATCCAAGAGTGAATTGCCACCCAAACGGTTGTTACCATGCACACCGCCAGCCACCTGTCAAGGTGAAAATCTGTGAAAATCTGCTTGGAATCTTTGGGGGTGAAGTCAAGTTGCTTGGGGATCTTGCTTCCTGTTTTTTTGGGGGTGGAGAGCAAAAGATGCAAAAAAACACCTCATTTTCCAAGAGAGGGCATCCAGGATGTTTTTACCTGGCAAAGCTATGATATGCCTGGTACAAGTGGGGCAATGAAAGAAAACCCTGCAAAAAACTCCGCTGCCAGCGTTGCATATAAAAGAACACATGTCATATTGCCTTTTGCTTACTGGGAAGGGTGACAATTCAATCCAAACTTTAGCACTATAAATTGCAACTCTCTTCTTCAACTGTCGTTCTGGATTTTTTGCTTTCAAATTCAGAGTCGTAGATTTAGCCCTGAATCATAGCCAAACCCTGGAAACCAATATTTAGATCCATAGGTACCATCTGTGGCTTTGTTTCCTGAAGATGTTTTTGGGACAAATCTGCAACCTTGAAATTGCCTCCCTTATTTCCCTAATGATCCTTTTTCACGGGCCAATCCGAGGATTGCCCGAAAAACAGCAGCTCCATGCATACCCCCACCCACCAACAATCAACTAATACTAAATTTGATGGTTTGGGTCCCGGTGGTTTGGGATTCTAAGGGATACCCCTAAGAATCCCAATCCTTTTCATGAGGGGATCCCAGGAATCCAAACCACCGGGCCCAAACCACCAATTAACCATAATATATATACCCCCCCGAAAACTAACATGACTGACTGGAAAATCCTATTTTCAAATGGTGGATTTTCCAGCAATCATCATGTTAGTTTTCAGGTGTGTAACCATTAGCCGAAACAACAATCGCCAGTCACCACCAGGATGACATTCCATCTTTAGTAGGGAATCCCAACCTAAACCTTCATTTTTGACGATTGCATCCTGGGTGGGGGGTAGACCAAAAACATATGCCTATAGGATCCATGTATGGTATATTTAGCTATACATTTACCATACAAATCAACCAATCATGTGGGTAAATATACCAGACATGGATCCATATGGTACTAGTTGGTGGTTTCAACCCAGTTGAAAAATATGCTCGTCAAATTGGATCATTTCCCCAAGGCCCGGGTTGAAAATAAAAAAATATGTGAGTTTCCACCACTCAGGGTATATAAATAAAGTAACTACCCTGAGAATCCTGACCCCTCCTATGGAAACACCAAACCCTCCTAATGACACCCCTGGGGCCTTAAAACAGGTGGTTTTGACACCTCGTGATATCCCACGGAGCCTTAGGTTAAATAGTCCCCAACCCTAATCTTTCCCCACCTCTCCAGCGGCATAGAGTCCCTTTATAGGCTTGTCATTGGCACCAATGCACGCACTATCCGTGTCGATCAGCAAACCACCCATGCAGTAATGGATCACCTGAACCGAACCGTTGAACCGTTTCCGTTGAGTGAACGTCGTCAAAAACTTTTGGCGGCGATTCCGATTCACAACACAACACAACCGGGGGATTTTTTTTTCAAATTGGCTCTGTGGTTTGGGAATAAAAGTGGGGAGGGAGAAAGTTTGGGAAGTGGATCGACTGCAGGTTGGTGTTTCAAAAGAAAAAATCAGAAAAAAAAGCTCCCGAAATGTCGTATCACTTTCTTTTGCGGGAGGCCAATGCAGGGGGCAGAAATGAGCCTTTCTGACTAAAGTGTCAAAACGCCGAGTTTTTCCATATGAAAATACGGGTTATGGTATATGAAGCATGATTTGAGGTGTTGTTTTTCCGGAATGTGCAACAAAAATCATGGCGGAATCTTCAAAGAAAGTTTGTGAACAATCCTGATGATGCAATCAACGTTATCGTGTTTTTCTTCACTGTTTTTCTTTCGGCTTATGGTTTTTTGATGTCTGTTGATGGACACCCCACCAAACGTTTTCATTGTTTCAAAACTCAGAAGCTTGCAAAAACCCAAACAGATTGAGATAACAAGGACACTGTGCTGGGAACAAATCTCGTGCTTTAATGGCTAAACAGACTATATTCATCTAAAGATCAAAATTTCCATGCTTTTGTAGGATTGTGAGATAAACTACGAGAATTATATAGTTTGTATTCAGAAAAAACTGAGCAATAAACAATCCATGTCCTAAGTACGAATTCCGAAGACCTACATGCCATGATCCCCTCAGTTGTCCTTAGAAAATCGTCCTCTGATTTAGAAAAAGAAACTCTCAGCAAGTGAGACTGTTGGAAGAAATCCGGCTAAGCAGTTGGTCCCGTATTTTTTGATCACATAAAAACCCCTTGTCGAATTGATGTCCCAAAGATGATGGGTTGGATCGAAAATGCATTCCTGGCATCGTTTTGGGTATCCATTAAAGTTCAAGGCGTAGTTTACAAGGGGGTTATATGTCCCAAGTGTTTTTTTGATTTCTGAACCATCGGATGATTACATCCCGACATACTTCTCTCAGAGCTTTGATAAGTTTGGCAGGGGTTTTACAGGNATTTTCCCACGCAACAAGGTTCTTATCGTGGACCCCGTTTTCCTCCCATGACTTTCTGGGGAAATGCTATCTTTTAGGGCCTTTCAGGGCCTTTACCTCGTTGACAGTTGAGGTGTAGAAAACTGATGATTTTTTCTACCAATACTTCGCCTAAAGATACCCCCCGGCGAAAACTAAGATTGGCAATGGAGAAATAACCATACATGAGGCTGTATCTCGTATTAAAAATGATGAGTTTCCAGCTTGTCATGTTAGTTTAATGGGGGCCAATTCTTTCAAAACCTTGAATAATGAAACCACCTCAAGAAAAGGTTGGCAAATTTTGGCAAATCTTCCATTTTGGAGGATTCCTTTGCGTTTTTTGTTCTACATGAAAAAAACAGCACACCAAGTGGCAGGAGTGATGATGGCCACGTAGAACGGCTCGTGCCTCACACCAGAGCCTGCAGGACGGACATATCAGCGTCATGTGTCTTGGCTGATATGCGAACCTCAAGTTGATCCACTTTGTAAATGGTTGTAAATGGTTGTAAATGGTTGTAAATGGTTGAAATGGGGTTGCGGGCTATATATTTACTCTATTTATACCTGGAACCCTAAGGCCAACCAAATTTTTATGGTTGTTTCAATTGGATGATGCACCAAACCTTTACTTGAGAAAATGGTTGGAAATCCCCAATCACGATTTTCATCCAAAAAAAAAATGCTTGGCTTTCCGGTTCGGGGTATACGGTATATGTATAAAATCAACCCGAAGGTGCCCTTGGTTCCACTGTTCTAGCGATGGTTCTTGCCAGAAACAAACATCTGGGAACTGCTCCTCTTGACCACTGAAAAGATGAGACAACTTCATCCAAAAACATGTACCCTTCCCCCCCTCAAGTTTAACAGCTTGCCCCTGAAAATGGATGCCTGAAAGAATAAATTTCCTTTTGGGTTTCGGCCTATTTTCATGGTGAACCATCTGAACCATGTTAAACTTGCGGGGTGTATCAACGGAATCTTTTCAGCACTCCTGGCAAGATGTTGTGGAAGAACTTCTTGCCACTGCCCGTGGTACCACTGGCCTGTGATAACGGAGAAATTGGGGTGTAACCCACATAACTCCGGAGAAATGCTGCTTAGAAACATCCTGAATCTCTGTAGTTGGTGGTTGGACCAACCATATTTGAAAAAATATACGTTCGTCAAATTGGATCATCTTCCCAATAGGACCGGGGTGAAAATAAAAAATATTTGAGTTTCCACCATCCAGTTATATATTTGTATAAACCCCTGGAAAAAAACCTAGTGGATCCTGTGTCTTTGGGATTTCTTTGCCGGGGATCTGTGCCTAGTTGTTGGGGCAAGCTGCGCGGGTTAGAAAATCACAAATTTCAGGAAGGAATGCAACCAGAAAATGCACTGCACCAAGAATACAAAGCAACACTAGTCGCCAAAAAAAACAAAAAGAAATCCCAAGAAAGTACAAAGGAAATATGGATGTTTCCAAAAATAGTGGTACCCCCAAATCATCCAATTTAATAGGGTTTTCCATTATAAACCATCCATTTTAGGGTACCACCATTTTAGGAAACCCCCATATGAATAACCATGCAATCATCGAACAAATTTGGGGTGGAAATCTTCGATCGATCTTCGCATGTTGGGCCGTAGTTTTTTTTTCTGTTTTCGCTAGGGCTATATGGGTGTTTCCGTAAATGGTGGTACCCCCAAAACACCCCAAAATGATCATTTTTAGTAGGAAAACCCATGGTTGTTGGGTACCACCATTTTAGGAAACCCCCATATCTCTAAGAGCTCTAAGAAGTCCCAAATTCAAAAACAATGGGTGAATGATACAAATGCCAGTTTTCGCATGTGTGTTCCGCAGATGCTTTATTTTCTTGCAAGACCATGTCTCAGGAATCTTAAAAGTTCAACTTGAAGAACATGCCAAGAAGATGTGAAAAGAATGCCAAAAATGCAAAACTAGGTTGATACAGATACTTCAGGTACTTGTGTTCTCTTACATTTGTGCGTTTTCTGGTTGTTTTGCTTGTGCTTGTTTGTTCAACTTGGAAGTCTCAAGAACCACCCCAAAAACTAACATGTTGCACCTGAAAATGGGCACCTGGAAGGGCAGATTCATCTTCGAATTAGGGAGAGTAAACATGTCCCCAAGAGAAACATGGTGGCATGGTCCTTGTTTTCCATGCAAAAAGGATTGAAGAAGAGTACTCTTCCTCCAAGTACTTGTGAAATTGAAAACAAAATGTAGATTTGTTAAAAAAAACGATCCTGTTGATGGAAGATAAGCCTGCAGAATCTGAGATGGTTAGAACCCCTGTAAATCATGGATAAACTATCTATTGAATCTATTGACTGCTGTAGGATTTCTTCCCATCAACGGTGTCGCTGCCTCGATATCCTCGATTCGTTGAACACATGCACTTTTGTGATATCTTGAGTTTAAAGTGGCGCTTGCTGTTTAGGTACGCAAGTACAAGCACGCAAAGGATGTTTCAAAAAAGTCTTGGGGCATGAATTTCAGCGAAGAAATAAATTTGACCGGCCACTTGTCCCTTTTTAGGAACCAAAGAATCACAAAAAAAACACCCAGTCAACCAACCTGGAACACTCCATGGTTTCGTTGGTTGTTTCCATCGCCCCAAGCTCGCCTCATCCCAAGATTTGCCGGAAGGATATGCTGGCCAAGTGCCCTCATCTGGATGAGTCTCGGTCTTCTTAGCTGCTTGGTAATGGTCCTGGAGAAGCAAGATGTGTGCTGGGATGTGGCATCATCACACTTGGTTAAGCATGGTGAATAACTCCTCAAAGTATGCCAAAAAATACAGGGATTCCGAATCAATCCACCCCCCCCACCCAGGATTCCAGTCACAAACAAAGGTTTGGGTTGGGATTCCCTTACCACAAATGTATGAAAATCCCGGTGGTGACTGGCATCCTGGCTGGGGGGTAGAAAATAGAGGTATTCCGATATTCCTGCCACAAGTATCCCAGTTTCTAGCTAAAGCCACGGAAACAAGACCATGACATGACATCCCATGAAGAAGTTGTCACGTTGAACATGTTCATCCCAATTCTTCCTTCAAAAACAAAAAACGCCAAAAAGGCCAACAAAAGGTACCAATTGCAACAGTTCGTGTACAAAAGTCCCCCCCCCCCTTAAAAGTGGTTAAGTCTCCCGTATAGTCGTAATTAAGTCCTCCCCTTTGAAGTGGTTAAGACAAGTTATACAAGACCCTGTTTGAAAACTTTGAAAAAATTGGGGGAGGGCCCCTCTAAACACCAATTTTTCGCTGGTTGTTGTTTTTTTTCGTTTTGGGACCAAAAAAAAACTCAAAACGCAACAGACTCGCAGCTCAGCTGGGTTTTTTTTCGGTTTCGGGACACTCGATCCTCATGGACCTTCTCCAAGACACTCAAGTCAATGCCCATATCCTTGGCCAAATCTTCTCCTGGCAAAACAGCAAAACAGCTGGGATTTGGTGGCTGGTGGTGGGTGTGAAATCTGGGAGATGATGATCTGAGTTTTGTTGGCCAAAAAAAAAATGGCATCCCGTTTTTTTGGGTTGTTGTTCTTTGTGAGAACTGCATTAGTTATATAAATATATACATATATATATATATATTATATATGTATAGAGAGAGTGGAAAGGCTTTGAAAGGGGTACAATACGATTTGCCAATGCAAGATCTCTATATTCGACCTCAAGGTGTTTTTCGTTCGGTTTCTCCCCGTCAACTTGTCAATCTGAACAGGAACCATTTTAAAAGCCCATGACGGATCCATGGGATTGGTATATTTAGCCACATTTACACTCAGATAAACTAACATAGCAATGGAATATGGAACCGGATTGAAGATCTATTTCCTATTGAAAATGGCGGACATTCTACTGCTATGTTATTTTACCAGATTAAAAATCAAGCAAATGTGGGGCTAAGCATATACCAGTCCCTTAATGGATCCGTCATGGGAATTCGGAAAGGCGAGTCATCTTCCAACGATCCATTTTCGTGGAAAAGGTCCAGGGATATATGTTCATCGTCTCTCTCCTCACAAAGTTTGGATTAGATTCGGCGATGTCCGAAAGAAATGGTGACCATTGGATCCTATGTCCCGCACGTGTTATACGTTGAACCTCAATTTGTGGAAGGGCTGTTCAATCACCACGAAATTTTGATCACCCAAAAAAATTGACCCAGACATTTTGTGTATATAATCTTAGTTGAAAAAAACAGAACTAGAAAGGTCCAATAGTGAGGACAAACATGGAAATTTTACCCTCCCTGAAACTGACATCGCACCTGAATCACTGGGGTTGGAAGATGTTAGTTTCCTTTTGGGAAGGACAATTTTCACAGGCGATGTTGGTTTCACGGAGGGTACATGCATTCCAATCACATGTGCAAAGTAATGTTAACTATTATTTCGATATTTCACACGCATATGCCCCCAAAATGATCTTTCAAGTTCAACCTTTAGCAGTAACGGTAACATACCGGGATATAGATAAAAACCAGCTCAAGGCCCATTCATTTGAAAACCTTCAAGTAAAAGGAAACCCACCAGCCCTGTCTCGAATGTCAACATATGAGACAAGCCAAAAAAAAAGATCCGATTCCTTTCCATTGAATCTTGGCTGTTTAATAGGGATTCCTACTTCCTGGGATAATTATAAAGAAACCCCATAATAAAGGGTAGTATATGTAACCCCCCCAAAAAAAGTAAAAAACAACCCATGTTCCCCTTTTTTCATTGCTCATATCAAGGATACGGCGCCTGTCTCGTAGTACTTCATCACCTCGAATTTCGTCGAAAAAAAAGTCGGCGAAACTCAATCTGCTTGGAGGTTTTAGGGGGACAATTGGGTGTACCCCTACAAGGTGGGCCCCCTACGATCGTTATAAATGGTGCTACAATCCCTATAAATGGCCTTATAAATGGGTAACTGGGGTTATAACCGTACTTATAGGAGTTAGAACTCCAGTTATATCTGGTAGGGGGCCCACCTTGTAACAGGATTATAACTTGGGAGTATCCCCGGCCCACTAACAGGTGGAGTTTGTGCACGTTTAGTTCGGGGGCCCTTCATGAAAATGAACAGATTATATAATTTCACTGGCATGGTGGGGTGGGAGATACCCCCAAAATATAACTATAACATAAATACCCATGAATAATAGGGCTTATGTATGGATTTCCCATAGGGGGCCCACCAACTATCCCCTGAGAGATTGAGAGGGAGTCTTGAGGGAATAGCATTTCAACCCAATTTGAAAAATATGCGTGTCCGTCAAAATGAGGGTGATTTTCTTCCCCAAGGATCGGGGTGAAAATAAAAACATATTTGAAACCACCACCTCCAGGTGATTCAATGTGACCTTTTTATCCCCCAGTTGGAGGTCACTTAACCCCTTGAAAGGGTCACGTAACCATCCCAAAAAGGTCACTTTGAATCACCAGGCTAGCATTTGTATAAAACAGATTTGTCTACCCTAACTAACACCCCATTTCCATTTATAAAGGCCACGGTATACCCCAATTCATACCTCATTTCTGTAGAGGTTATGTTCAACAAGAAATTTCAGGAGAAAAAAAACATCCATTTTGTGTGAACCAAGACGTTTCATCAACTTGGATTTCCACAACATCTTTAGCTTTTTTTGGATTCCCCGTAACTAAACTACCATTTGAGAACAAATAAATCATAAATCCAAGAGGTAAACCTAGGGTGTCTCGATTCATGTGACACTAATCCACTTTGAGGTCGCTTGATTTTTGAGGAGATCAGATAAGATACACCCTAAGCTACATAGAAAATTTCAACAAATCCACTTCCAGGTTCCTTTCTTTCACCACCCTAGTGATCTCAAAAGAAAAAACGCACACAGAATATATACCACTCTTGCAGTATCGGGGGAGAGAATGTTGAAAACTGATTTTGGATATACTACCCTCTGGTAAACTAACGTAGCAATAAAATATCCCCACTTCAAAAGGAAATACATCTGCAAAGGGTCCAATTTCCATTGCTATGGTAGTTTACCGCAGTGTATATCATACAATCATACATACATCACATACAAATCTATGGATTCCCGGTTCCCATCAATCTTCAACCTCAGCTGGGTCGAGGTGTGTCCAAAAAAACACTCGTTTCCTTCAACTTTTCCCTAAACTCCAAGGTACACCGCGACCAGTGTAGTGCCTCACACGGCTCCGAGATGTTTGCTCCGTTTCAGTACTAGATAGAATCCGAGGCAAAAAAAAAGTTGATCTCAATCACAAATGAAACGGCTGGAAGTCAAGCAGCAGACCTTTGAAAAAGCCGAATAGTCTACCCTGGAATTGTTGATTTTATGTAAGCCCTTTATACTGAAAAAACCAAGGGGTAGTCTTTGCATACAGATTCAAACGTGTCATTCTCGACTCTCAGAATTTCCTGGAGGTTCCACTGGCCTATGGTCATATGTTCCCCCCCGAAAAAGTTAATGAATGTCGACCCTACAACGGGGCCGTTTCAAACAGAAAAGGATCGTCTTCCAAAGAACTATTTTTTCCAGGGGACATGAGTTTGTCTCCATGGGAGGAATATTTTTTCTAGGGGCGAGAGTGCTGTTAGTTTTTGGTTGAGAGTTGTTTTTTCAAAAGGTGTTTAGTGCTTAATTTTTTGAAAAGGTGGGAATCCATGTTTCTAGAAATATACATCACATCTGTATATAAATACCACTAAATAATCAAGAGAGTTCACCCACCTGAATCATTCACCGTCCCTCCCAACAAAAAAAACTAGGTTGCCACGCTTGCAGTGCCAAATGATCTCTTCAGAAGCAGCTTTGTTCAAGCACAACCTGCAGGCTGAGCAAGGATCCGGGTGAAATTGGATCATGTCATCAGGTCTCATGACTTTTCAACCTACCCCCCTTAACGTACACCCCTCAGAAACAAGGTTTCAATGCTTCGGAGATATTTCACTGAACCATGAGCACACGGGAAAAATCATGGTGGATGCACTGGATAAACATGGGAAATTCTTTCAACTCCCAAAACAAAATCATAGAACACCATAATATATTGTAGAAATATATAAATATATACATGAATATGAGCAGAAAATGCTTCCAAGAAAATCACCCAAAACAAAAAATCACCCCCTTCCCCTCAAAAAAAACACAACACCTAAAAGGTGGCTTGCTCTTCCACATCTCTCCAGTAACATAGTCACGACCTCAATGAGGCCATCATGCTAGGAAAGCGCGAGCGTTGGGGTGTGGGATGCTACAGGTAGTGAGAATACTCTTGAATAAAGAATCATCATATAAAAGCAACTGTATATATGTATATGTATACACATATACAGTGTGTATATATATATATAACAAGTTATAACATATATCAATCTCATTTCTTTAGAAACAATCGGTTTTCCAAAATATTCCACAAAAACCCACCCATCTTCCATCGGTGCTATTAGCAAAAGGTACGCCCCAACTCGTTGCAGAAGCGCTTGCCATCGGCATTCAAAATTAGGCCGCCAACACCACGCAGCGCCTGGGGGATCTTCGACAATTACACTCCCTGAAACCTACATGTCACGGAAAAAGGGGGAGATCTGAAAACTACCAGTTACAAGTATAGCGGTCCATAATTCCACCGTATTTATGGGAGCTAAGTTATAGCCAACCCCAGTTCCCCATTTCTGAGTCCATTTATATAATTACGGGTGTTATAACCCCATAGAAGCCCATTTATAACTGGTAGGGGCCCATCTTGCAGGAGAGCCCAGGAGAGCAATGATTTTTATAGTTCCTCCCTGAAAGCAAAACCCAAAAGGAAATGAATCATCTTCCGGCCATCGATGTTCAGATTGTTTGCTGTTAGTTTCAGGATTTTGCACTGTTGGAGGAGAATCAGACTCGAGAGTTCTTGAATAGCCATGATTCAAACGCACAGCACTTTAAAAGCACAATTCACCTTTTGGTGCTTTTCATCCATATAGATGCATACTGCATACTCTCAAAGGTGTGGTATACCTAAACGTTATACCTAAAGAATATGAAAAATAAAAACTCCAACTTGTTTCTGCAGTTGAATTTCATGTAAATTCAGCATGGCGCAAACCAACTACCAGCTAAGAATCAACGAACTGAACCAGCACTGAAAAAAAAACACCCAACTGGGATTTAAGACTTCAATGCTTGGGTCACCCGACATAAGAGGGGGAAAAAAAAGAAAAACTTCCATGTGGACCCAACGTTGGGTCTTTTTTTCTAATAAGGTGCCATCATCAAACTGTTATGAAACTCAGTGTATATATATGAATAAATATACTATGTATATGTGTATATTGAAAGATACTATATACATAACATATCTACAAACATATTCAGTTCTTTCAAGTTCAACATAAACATTTCGAGCTCCAACACCAACATCCCTCCAAAAACAAACACCATACAAAACAATCAAAAAAAACACATACAACTTTTCTTCATACAACTTTTCTTCCAACCTTTCCTCATCTTAAACAACAACAACAACCAACCCCCATCAAAACCCAACGCCAACGGGACCCAACACCAACCCAACGCCGACCCGCCAACTTGACCCATCCTCGGCGGCCAAAAACTTAATCTTGGCATCTGCATCGTCGGGCTTCACCAAGCCGGTAGGATGCACCTGGACCCACTCCAAGTCAATGCACTTGGCACCAATCGCTTCCTTGGCTCGGGAAGAAGGGGGGGGGTTTTCGTTTTTTTTTGGGGGTTCCGAAACAACATCACATTTCTCCGTGATGTTTTTTTCAAACTAAGGTTTCTCCAGTGAAAGTGAAAAAAAAAGGCATGCATTTTATTGGGGGGGGGGGGGGATTGTTTTTGGAAAAGTACACCAGGAGGATGCAAGATTGGCTAAGTTTGGGGCGCGGAAAATGCTTGCCTTATTTAAGGGCATGCGGGGGAGAAAAAGCTGCTGGTGAGTTCGCATTTCCACCTCCCCCGCAAAAAAATGCCCCAACCAAAACAAAAGAAGTGTTTTAAGACTTGGATGCTTCAAACAAGATATTTTGAAGATGGTTTTTCTGTTATCGAAAAGAAAACGGGATATCTGGCCCGCTTTTCATCTTAAGTTTTGGAGAAGTACAAAAAACTTCCATGTTGCCTCTTTCTGTTCCTGTCTTCAGTTTCAACTCGGGAAGGGCATTTCCGGGTGCCCTCCGAATTTCTCACCCGTTTGGTTGGCCCAAGCCATGTGGTGAAACACATGGAGACATTGTCCCAGCCTAGTGGGACATATATGTTTGCAGTGTTGCACTAGCATATTATAGCTGGGAAATGGTCGAGCGCCGTTTTCCAAAGAGGTACTTAGGTACTTGTAATATATATATATATATTTACCTTCATTCATGGCCCATTTTTTTCATTCATGTTTCTTTACCAGCGTGGCATGTTTCACCAATCCTACACCGCTGAGTGAAGAGATTTTTCCGCAAAAAAATCCTAAGCTATAAATCTCAAGATCAGTATAACATCCCAACGAGAAATTGCCTCCATGCATCCCTATGACATGTTCGGATAGGATGAACCTAACCAGATATTGGTTGCATTTGAGTGAAGGAACCTGCAACATGTCAGGCCTGCCAAAACACCTTCGCTTCGGGTTTGGGAAGATCATCATCATCATCATCATCATCATCATCATCATCATCATCATCATCATCATCATCATCATCATCGTGTCCCCCCCCCCCCAAAGAAAAAAAAACACCAAGCATCTCCCATCTTAATACCATCTCCAGTGCAATGTTCACCATTGGTGGTTGGCAAGTGCAGCAAATCCGGGCGGTACTGAGCCAACAAAGAGTTGCTGGTGAAATCTGCCCCGAATCCACCTGGCGCCGTTCTGCCAGGTAGGTTAGGTGCCCACAGTTTCAATAGCAGATGGTTGATCTTCCAATTGAAACTCACAAGGTTTGAAAAGGTTTCTTGCCCATAGGATCCATGTATGGTATATGTACCTACATTTACCATAAAAATCAACGAAAAAATGTAGGTAAATATACCATACATGAATCCTATGGGTTGGGGAACAAACATTGACTTGGTAGACTTTTTCTAGTTTGGTGGTTTTTCACCACCCATATGCAAAAAATATGCGCAGTCGTCAAATTGGATCATCTCCCCAAAAATAGGGATGAAAATCATAAAAATGACTGAAACCACCAGGTAGACTAACATGGAACCCCAAAAATTGGTGATTTGGAAGATGCTTTTACTTTTCAAACAGGTGATTTTCAGGGAACCATGCTTTCTATTTTACTGGTTGTTCAATAGGGATCCTTATATTTTCTTAATGATAATCCCTATTCAACTGGGTAGTATAATCCCCTATACACCCTAAACAACCAGGGTTTTTGTTCATTGTTCAGTTTTGCATTCCACCCACCCGTTTCGAAAGTCACCGCCTGATGCCAAGATGACTGGTCCAAACTCTTGGAAATTCTGGCCGCCCTTCTCGTAGACGCAACCCAACTGAGTACGGGTTTTTTCTCGGGGGGTTGGGCTTGCGGTTTGTGGGTTTGCAAGCCTCTTGGGGTATACATTCTATATAGTTAAATAGAAGGGGATAATTTTATATCTTTATATATGTATCCATTCCATAAATAAATATACATCATATATTTACACTCATATGAATGTACGTATATCTAATGGTACGAAAAAAATCCTGGATGTCCCATTGTCAACAAAGTTAGGATCAATGGATAGTAACTTATAGGTGGGTGATTTGACGCATCACCTATATAAATGGGAGGATCTACTGGAGTTACTTACCATCTGGGCAAACTCGATCATAATTCACCAGAGTAGAGACTTGTAGGGCATGAACTTGTAGGGATGTTTTTTGGTACCCTTAGAAAAAATTCACCACCACTGATACTGGGCAGGATTGCCATGATTCCTAAACCTGATATAAAGGATTCAGTATTTAGAGCTTTGCATTCATTTGAATGTTAGCTAGAACATATTTTTGTGAGTTTTTCGGGCCATTTAGAGCTTTACATGCTCCGTAAGCCCCGGTTCCCATCACCACTTTGGAAAAAATTACCCATGAGAGCAGTGACAAGAACCCAGATTGTTTTGCTGTATACCGGATAGTGGATTATACTACTTGTACCCAGTTTTATAGGGACTTTCACAGGCCATTTTTAAAAGGGATCCGGTCATGAACCAACCAACACCCATACAATCCATGTATCGTATTATTTACCTACATTTGGTTGATTTTTATTATCATGGTAAAATGTACACAAATATACCATACATGGATGCTATGGATATCATCAAATTTCATAAAGGTCTGGTTTTCCGTTGCTCAGGAGAAAGTCACCCCAACCACCCTGCATTTGTCGTCGAGGAACACAGGTGTTGCCTTCAGCCACCAGCTTAAAGACCTTCGCCTTTCCATGTGGATTTTCATGGCTAGTCAACCTACCCCCCCCTAACATACCCTCCCCAGAAATAATGGTTTAATAAGGCCTTATCATGCCTTATCAAGGGAAACCAATGGTTAATAAGACGTCTACGTAATAAGGCCGGCTATTTCTGGGGGGGGTTCCTTTAGGGGGGGTAGGTTGACGAAACACCATGTGGGTTTGTCGTTTCCTCCGGAAGGAGATCGTAACCCATGAACGAATGTAGGATCCCTACATTCGAAAGGCAATTTTTTGGAAGGGGAATTCGGAATAACCCCAGTTAGGGGACCTATACTAACCATGGAAAATTAACCAATACACCCCTGAGTTCACTAACATGACGATTGCTGGAAAATCCACCATGTTTCAATAGGAAATACATCGATGAAATTCATGGGGGATCTTCCAGCGAGTCATGTTAGTCTTCGGGAGGGTATTTGAGCTTGGTAGATTGAAAAACAAAAAATATGGTTGGTGCTCAACACCCACCTTGTTGCTCATTTGCTCATCATTTAGGATCGGGAAAATGGTCATACGGTGCCCATGAATGCTCATCACAATCAGCACAGCCATGCACAGCCCAGGAAATTATAAGGATGCTTTTTGCAACAATCTTCCTCAAGCTTCCAAATCTAGCTCTTTTGGGGTGGAAATTCCCCCAAAAAAACGTGTGGCGTTTTCGGGTGTAGTATAAGTGGTTGTGGTTCTTTTTGAAGAGTCCAATCACATGGTTGATTCAACAGTTCATATTTGACTGTTGGACAAATACCAAAGCGCCACCAGTTCATATCAGGCATACCGTAATACCCTTTAAATGGGCTTCGACCATCTCGATTCACCAGTAGCACCGATTTGTTGACCTTTTTCATTGGTTGTTTCAACCCATTCGAGATGGCTTCCAAACCACCATGGCTGTAGCCCCAGCCTTTTGTGTATGTGCGTATGTTTGGCTTCTGCTGGTTTTGGATATCCCTATTGATGGTTCATCCCTCTTATTCGAAAGAGAAAAAGAAAAAAGGTCCCCACCAGTAACATGTGTTAATTTGTGTTAGCTATTCAACAGTCATTTTCAATATGTGGCTGCAAAACATACACGTGTTTCTTTTCAATTGCTTTCGATTGAAAAATGTTTGCCTCTTCAAAACAAATGAGGGAGACGTGACTTACTGAACAACAGCCAACAACCAACAACAACAACAACCAACAACAACAACGACAACAACGACAACAACGACAACAACAACAACAACAACAACAACAACATGAACATGACTTGAAGAAGAACCCTCATGGATCTCCAGATAAAGCATCCTGCACCTTGGTGATGATACGTGCAAGGTCCGTCTTCTCAGCCACCTTTCGGACAAAAAGATGGAGGAAGATGAACCTCTTCAACTCACCTTGAGGTTTTATAGGGTTAAAAAAAAACATATTTGTGAACAAATGTTGCAAAAAACAAATGCAGTATCATAGTTATATATATATTATTTGTATACTGTATAGTTTATGTGTTGGAATGTACTTTTAAACAAATGCTATGGAATGTTGTGATAGATCGTGTGTAATTATCTTATTTTATCAAAATTATCCAAAATGTTACCCCAAAGGACCATTGGGTGTTCTACCCCGAAGTGAAATGTACAGTTTGAATCATTGTTCTTTGGGCATTTGGGGTGCCTTCACCCCACTATTTTGCATGGGGGGAGGTGATACCTTCTAGATAGATACTAGGAATCTCTGCGAAAGATCACCCGGCCACACTCAAAATGCTACTTAGCTACTTTGCAAGTCAATAAAAATTCCGCAAAAAAATCGACTTTGAAAAGGAACCAGTTCTTTTAAAGGGATGTAATGGTCTTCCAAGCATGCTTTTTTGAGGGGCAAGCTGCCAGGAGCTTGCATTCAATGATGACGACTTGATGACTCGATGACTGATGATTTCCACAGTGATTTGTACTGGAAATAAACCAATGACCCCCCATAGTAGTAGATCCTACACAAATCACCCTCATTCCCTCGGAAGCACCAGCCAAAATGATCAGGAGATTACAATTTGATGCGTTCATGAAGCGAGAAAGTGATAAAGTGATGGCGATCAACGGATAATACAGAAGGAGAAGAAAACATGTTAATAATGACTATAGTCAATTGGAGAGATGTTCAAATCATCAACATCTGACCATCTTTACCCATTTCTGGGATCTTTGCTACAATTCGTTGATATTGAAATATACCCTCCCTAAAAACTAACAGCAAAACTTTCCCTGAACACATAGGCCGCTTGTCACGAAGGGAAATGTAACAATCATCTTCCAACAAAATTGATTAGGGTGGCCCAAGCTCGCTAAATTTAACAGCTCGCCCCCTTGAAAATTGATCATTTCAAGACGATCTGTTTTTCACATTTTGAAACCCTGGGATTGCCTATATATTTGTAGGGCCTTGGGCGACATTCGTTAGAAACACTTCCGGGGTGCATGTAGTTTTCTTGCATCTTGAGGGATAAATTTTTTTGGGGAACGCGAAATCCATGGATCGGGGAAATTCTGGAAGGTGACTCGTCATCACAGATCACGGCGGATACCAGTCGAGACAGGGACGGCGACTGGAAATGGCAACCTAATACCAATGAGCGTAGAAAGTTTGGACTAAATACAATCCTTGAAACGAATCCCAGCGAGTTGGGGCCCCCCTGAAAATCAATTATTGGGGTTGGATGATGTGTCAAACGGCCTCCTGGGAAGTGCGAATTTCTTCATTTTCGGGTAAGGTTTTTTTCCGTATTCTTCAAGTGAATTTCCTTTGACCCAAGTCCAAATACCCTCCCGAAAGTTTAACCGTTCGCCCCTGAAAGTGACCGAAACCCAGTAGGAAAGGATCGTCTTCCTTTCCCATCATTTTTCAGGGGCGAACTGTTAAACTTCCAGGGCCAGGTGATTCAAAGTGACCTTTTTGGGATGGTTAAGTGACCTTTAAAAAGGCTAAGTGACCTCCAACTGAGGGATGAAAAGGTCACTTTGAATCACCTGGGGGGTATTCTTTTGAAAATGTCTACAACGTCAAGTGAGCTCTTCAAAAAACACGTCTTTGCACCCCAGCTCACCAAAGGTCATCTTCAAGAGAAGCTAGCTGAAAGCAAGCACCATAAACAAACCCCCCCTGAAGGTCGCCCACATCCATACCGGGTGTTTGTTGGCCACCAAAACAACCTGTTTGATACATGTTGATGCTTCAGAAATCCGGCGGCCTTTACCAGTTGAGGGAAAGGTAGTTGTATCAATCCCATTATTTACGATGGGTTTTTTACATCCAAAAGGTGGTGACGGTTACCCGGAATTCAAAATCAACAGCACCTCACTTTGACCCTGGCCTTCTCCAACATTTGGATCAATGCATAGGTAATAGTCATTCCAGGAAATCGTTCCTTTCCACGATGAGTTCGGGGTTGGGAATGTCCACCCAAACGGGCGACCAAGGATAAGTCCAAATTGAACTTCTCCACCAACCAATCCTCAGGGGCCATGGAGACGCGGATGCGGAACGGTGCTTGGCGAACAAAAAGATCATTCCTATGAATTTAAGGATGATTTTACCTTGGATTTGGATGCTTGGATGCTTGGGATTAAAGGTAAACGTATATAACTTATACATCCCAAATGGTGCGTTTTGATGGTGATGCATCCTATGGTAGAAGCCTAGGCAAAACCCCTTTAAAAGTGTGGGTTTGAATGCAATGTTCCACTGACTTACAGGATCTTAAACAGATGTTGCAAATTCCATACAATTATTCCATCACTGAGTACATGGAAAAGATAGGGAGGGATGTACCCAACAAACAACACATTGAGCCTATGGAAATTTGGAGATCCAATGACCAGAAGATGGTTGTACGTCTCAAGAAAGTTACGGAAACCCTTTCTCAGAATGGTTTAGACAAACATGATTTGATTTCAGCAGATCAATGAGTTTTTTAGGGACATTTAAAAGTTGAACTATAGGTATAAAAAGATCAGCTCCCAATGGTGTAATTAAAGACTATCAAGAAAACTGAAAAAAAAACCTCTGGTTTCGGATGGGCCCACAAGACAACTACCACCTTCTATTCATACCCAGAGGTGCATCTCAAGGCTCAGCTTGGCAAATCCCAAAGGTTTGGAAGCAAATTTCGCTGAAAATCACCGGCTGCTCTCACCACCAACCCGTGACCACCAACCAATCCGGGATCTTTGCCTTCACTATGTTACTATGTCATCACCAAAATTTTGGGGGGCAGCCTCAGCCAGAGTGGCCTCCATTGTTTGCATCCACTTACCAAAGAAAAACAATGAGAAACGTCCCTCTTGTGACACAGTTCATCATCGTTGCAGTCAAAATCCACTTATTTCAATCTGCTGTCGTAACTGGTTGGTGGTTTTTTGCCACCCACCTGAAAAATATGCTCGTGGAAAGTGGGAATCATTTTCCCCCGAAAAAAAAAAAAAACACATTTGTTTCAAAGCACCATCCAAGCAATCTACCACCAAAAGCTAACATGTTTTGCACCTGAAAATACCTGGAACATCGAGATTCCTCTTGAAAAAAACCCATCATTTCTCCAGCCGTGAGTTTTTTTTCCAAGGGATGCAAAAAAAAAAACACCTTTCCCAATGGCCAAGCATCCACATCTCCGGCGCTGTTGTCGCACAAGAGCCTTGGTGAAACCAACAACAACAACCCTGGTGTGTTTTAAAACCCTCGATTTTTCCCATGGAATTTTCATGAAAATTTCTCATGCAAAATCTTCATCTAAACATAACAAACATATACTAGTTGGTGGTTTCAACCCCTTTGAAAAATATTAGTCAAACTGGTTCACTTCCCCAAGTAGGGTGAAAATAAAAAATGTTTGAAACCATCACCTAGACTATGGAGTTTCGCAGATCAGGTGTTTTTTTTTGGCCAAAATGAAAAAAGCCAAAAAAAATTAGTGTTTTGGGATTTAGTGATATGAAAAATCAATGTGCAGGCATAACAAAAATATACACTCCCTAACAGCAAAAGCCCCTAAAGATGGTGGTTTCCAATAGGAATCTCCAGATTTCCAGGGGGCAAACATTTCAGAGCGAAAATGTTAGTTTCAGGGAGGGTAATCATAATTATGATTATAATTAATGATGATCATCATTACCACGTCCAATCACACGATGACACAATGATAAGATCTAAAAGACACCAACCTGATCCACGTAAGGATCAAACTCTATTTGGCCATGGGTTGAGATGATGCACAAACACACATACCCTCTCTGAAAGTTTGACAGCAAGTTGGGGCCCCTGAAAAATATGATACACTCCGGTAGACTAACATGGAAATGGAAATTCACCATCTTCAAGAGGGAATACATTTTCCATTGCCATGTTAGTTTACCCGGAGTGTAAATTATTAAGGACTCACCATGTATGTTCCCTGTCTTTTTCGGCTTTTTTGTAACTTTTCCCCAACAACTTGCTGCTTTTCACTGCAGGGAGGCTAATCGAATACATTACATGCTAAATTTCAGCAAGGTATATCCAACCCATCATGATGAACCCCCAAAAAGACCCAACATGTGACAGTGTGAAAATCCCCCGTCTAATTGAATTCTGGTTGTTTAATAGGGGATCCTTATCACGGCTTATTTTATAATCCCCATATAAATGGGTAGTATTAATAATCCCTATATCGTCCCTATAATCCCTATATATATACTCCTTATAATCTACATAATCCCCTATATAAATGGGTAGTATTATAATCCCTATAATCCCTATAGCCTATAACCCCTATAGAATCCTTATAATCTACATAATCCCCAAATAAATGGGTAGTATATGGTAGTATTATAATCCCTATATAATCCCTATAATCCCCATATATTCCCGATATTCCCCACATAAATGGGTAGGATGTCATCTCCTATATAACCCAACTACAACCAAAGGCCCTTTTTTCACAGTTACCCCCAACCAAACTCCAACGAAACCGAGTCACTTGGCCAATTCAGGCTTTTTAGCTCCACCCTTCATGGTATCCTGCAGCTTTGCGTCGGATTTGTTGTGGTGGTGGTTTTAGGTTAAGGGTGGTAGGATCTATTTACACCCTGGAAGATTAACATGGAACATATAAAACACCCATTTTGAAAGAGAAATGATTTGAACCAAACCTCCAGGGAATTATGTTCCATGTTAATCTTCAGGGGTGTATTTGTTTATTTATTGATTGACTTGTTTATTTATTGATTTCTTGATTGATTTATTTGTTTATCTATCTATTGATTCAAGTGTGTATTTATTGATTTGTTTAGTTGTTGATTGATCTATTTATCCATTGATCGATTTACGTATTTGGCGGATCTATTTATTCATGTTTGTATACATTATTCACTTATTACGTATCTATTTATCTTACTATATCTTATGTATATTTACATATCTATCCACAAGAGACAAGATGTAAAGCATCCATCTTTTAGAAATCTGTTGCTCCCCTTTGCCATCTCTGAACTTGTTTCATGCTTCAAATGAGCATCTTTTCACCAGACCAACCAAAGTGGAATTTTTTTCGCGAAGGAAAAGCCAGATCCCAAACCACTAGCCTTGGAGTTTCTTCCGCCGAACCCTGTAATCTTCATCATTTAGACTCCGATCAACTATTAGTTGAGGTTCCATAGCAACATGATCTTGAATCCCACGGATAAAAATCTAAGATCTATTCCATACATGTTTGTCTTCATTTTTGCTAGTGGTGTCTTGTCTGAGTTTACAACTCTGCACTTTTTTTCCGGAGAATCATTTTTCTTACTCAAACAAAGGTCTATGAGATTAAAAGTCTAGTTGGTGGTTTCAACCCATTTGAAAAATATTAGTCAAATTGGATCATCTACCCAAGTAGGGATGAAAATGAAAAATGTTTGAAACCACCACCTAGTGATTTTTCCTACTAAATATGCGTCATCCCCCAAAAGTTTAGTCAAAAATGGCCTCTGGCTTAGTGAGTTTTTTGGGAGATCGTCCACTTTTCGTCGACCCTCCTGGGTGAAGATCTCCGCATTGTCCGGAATACCCTTGGCCTTCTGAGTTTTCGTGCCTCACCCATGGAAAAACACAGGATTTTGTTGGGGGGAAGTTTGGTTGAGATGGGCGGTTTTTTTTATAAAGAAGCTATGTACACCCCCAAAAAATTATATAAAACATGTTGACCCTGAAAAGGGACAATTTCAAAAGGAAAAATTATGGAAATGTCAACTTGCAAAAAATCGATGTTCAGAGGAAAAAACTATCATTTTGAAGCCCAAAAATTGGTTCATGTTCGGTTTTTTTTCGGGGGTGTTATTTCCAATGGCCACAGCTTGTACATGTTATGTACTGTGGGACTACCCGGATGCATTCAGGGTCTAAGGTGAGAACTATGGAAAAAAACTCGAAAAGTCGAAAAGTCAAAAAGTCGAAAAGTGGCAGCAAAACTCGAAAAGTCGAAAAGTCCGAAAAGTCGAAAAGTGGCAGCAAAACTCGAAAAGTCGAAAAGTCCGAAAAGTCGAAAAGTGGCAGCAAAACTCGAAAAGTCGAAAGTCAAAAAACCACAAATCTTCAAATTCCAGGGCACTAGCTCAAAAATCAAAGTTCGTTTTGTGGAATGTTCTTGATTTATGATATCCCCTCATCCCTCTCTGAATTTCCATAGTGAAGGTGTGCGGGCCATATTGTAGCAAATATGATGTTTTATTTTGGAATGCATGGCATATTACTACAAAATGAGATTTGGATTACTAC
>DF243297.1:0-41658 GCA_000507305.1 Breviolum minutum Mf 1.05b.01 | reverse complement strand
ACATTTTGTAAGTCATGATCACCGCCCAGCTGTTGGAGCCAGGGCATCGATCCAAGGTTTATGCTGCAACTCGGAAGATAAGTTCTTTCCGAGGATCTGCGCAAAACCATTATTGACAAATCCTGAGCATACTGGAAAATATGTGCTGAATGATATGAAATGTACATATACAAATTGTACACATATATGTGGTAAAAGCACGCAAAAGCGACAGTATGTATGATGATGTATGACAAATTTTCACAAATTTTGCCCAACTCATTTTCACCACTGCACCACAAATCACAACAAAAAGCCCGTTTTTCTCCGCCTTTGGACTGGTGAAGTTGACCACTGCAAGCTTGGACCAGGGAAGGTGAACGAAATCATAGGGCTTCCTGCTGCAATGATGGTGGTCCACTTCTGATGGGATGTTCCCTCACCTGTAGAGGATCCCTGTGCATCTTCCAGTGATGATGGATATCCTCCAAGATGTATTTTTGGTTTTTTCCTTGGAAGTTCCCTGAAATTAGGGTATGCCGAAGATTCTTGAGAAATGTCGAAGTTCCAAAACAAATACATCAATTACATGACCCCTACCCTTTGAGGAGGGGAACAATTATATAAAATCTATATAACTTGAAGCAACCCATAAACCATCCCAGATCTGGGCCTCACTCCAAGGTGCATATTCCACATGGGCCCGCAAAAACCTGACGGTCGATCCACTGGTGAAAAGAGAGGGCAAATGGGTCTGCTATCATGCTAGTATTATGAGGTTGTGATATGTGTAAATCAGATAGCCTCTTGAAGGATGCCTGACTCTTTGTTGATTCAGCTGGTATATTTATTGATTTGTAGATCGATTGATTTTCTTCTTTCTTCGTCTGTTCATCCATAATTGCGTGTATTATGACGTTCGTTCATTTGTCCATGTGTTCATTCCTTCCGCCCCCTTCCCTTCCTTCCCTTCCCTTCCCTTCCCTTCCTTCCCTTCCGTTCCTTCCCGTCCATCCTCTTCCTTCCTTCCTTCCTTCGTTCCTTCTTTCCCTGGTCCGTTCGTTCCTTCATTCGTTCTTTCATTGTTGATTTCTCAAATATTCGTATGTTTGAAAGCTTATTTAGCTCATCTGCTTGGTCAGCTGGCTGGTTGCCAGTTGCTTGATTGCTTGGTATCTGGATTGGTTCCTTGATCATTGCAGTTCACAACCCCTCCAGAAAAAGGAGGGGCCTTGCCTGCAAAAAGCCACCGGGGCGCCAAAACAAAAGAAAAAACACGGCATCTTGCCATACTTCTGAAACACTCATTGATGTCAACGTTGGCCAAGGCCAAGTGGCTGTGCAATACGTCCTTGGCATGCTGAAAGGATGATCACTGGAAATGGTAAGCGAAGAGGATCCATCAAAATTGATAAGACATGCAATGGGATACATCTCTCTCTGCTCATTTTTTCCGTGGTAAATTTCCAGGCAACAGCTAAATAGCTAATTTAGGTTGCTAGACACTAGACACATATGATTCTCTCTCTCTATGTGTATATGTATTTATATATAGAATTATAATGAATTATATAGACATGGAGTTCCGATGCTTCTGGTGCGTTACGAATCCACCCGAATGGCTTTCGACCGTGGCAGAACCACGCCGGATTGCCAAATAGAAAGGTCTCGAGTTGTGTGGCGAGTCTCGACTAAGCACTTGGAAGATGGGAACATGCAATTTTGCAAACTGCAACATCTGAAAAAGCGCATGATTTCATGTCCAAGCAAGCAATTTGGAAAGACAATAGATGTCCCTCCCCAAGAACACCCCCTGGCAGCACGAGATTTGCCAGTGTGGCTCATAATATAATAATCCTGAGATGATTTGATGTAAGACAGGTCCGTAAACCGCCTAACAAGGAATGACTCTGATTTTCAGTAGGAAATCTATGGAAATTTTTCAGTACCAAACCCCACTGCTTGCAGCATGAGATCCAGAAATTCCTCATCTGTCGTCTTCCGGGACAGTTTGAAGAGAAGAGCCGTGGCCGTTGTGGAGAGTGCCACGGTGTGGCTTGCAAACTTTCCACTGGAGGTGCGCCTTGGCAAGGCCCCGACATTTGGAAGCACTGGCAGGGGAAACACTAAGACATGGCAACGGAAACTCCCTGTAGATATAATGTTCTTCTTGAAGGTAATGATTGTGCTATGGCTATTTGTCATAATTTGCGTCCATTGCCTTGTCGGAAGAAGACAGCGTGAGCATAACGTTTGGAGTGTGATGTTTGCCATAATTGCCATAAAGCCATCCAAAGGAAAGTTCCAAGATGAATTGAACACGCCTGCAAGTTTACCTCATGAGTTTGAATATTTCACCAACCAACGAACAGGGTGGGAGGATCTTTAGAGGCTTGCAAGTCACAAGAATTGAATAAAAGTGTCCTTTTCTACCATCATCTTACACCATGGGGTCAGGAAACAAAGATTGTACATCCAGTTATCCGAAATTCATGTGCTGTTGGTGAACACCAATCCTATGCCACTTGATGACTTGATAGGATGAGTGCCCTATGATCACCAAAACTGAACCACAATCTGAAGTGGTGCAGGATTTTCACCTGTATCAACAGTAGTTCCAATCCCATTGTCAGTGCATAGCTAGGCCCCTACAAGCGGTGATAAACCTGTCTAGCTCAGAACTGTAGCTTTCATGGTGCTATCATCTGCCTCCAGGTTTCTAAATCCATCTACAGTATGTGGCATATCTTTTGTAAAGAGCCACAGTCCATCTTGCCTCTGGGCGTCCATACATTCTGGGGGTCGGTCGCCTCAATACAACGCTGAAAGACCTCCGAGCCAAACGCCTGCGGAAGCTCCAACCTGAACGGCCAACGTTCCTTCGCTGGACTGCCAGCCAAACACCATCCTTGCTGTCCGTTGGTTTTCTGGGCCTATGGGAAGCACCAAACAAAGACAGATGTTCTGCCTACATGACATGGAGCCATTCAGAATATCCAGAACTCTCCACATGAAACTCCATCCCCGCGCATTCCAACTCCCGCGCGGCATTTGCCACTATTCACATGCATATACACTGGCACCTAGCATACCAGTGTTACAATGAAGTTTTCGGAGAGCATGAGCATGGTTGAAGCCAAGATGCCCAGGCGCACAGTCAGTGCAGGTCGTGGTCTCAGAGGCGTCTATTGAAGATCTCTTGGCAGTGCCTCTTTAAAAGGCGCTATGTGTGACTTGTTCATGGCTGGCACCAAACATTCTAGATCTACTTCACTACTGAAACGGCTCTGTTCGACAACTCTTAATCTTTAATACAAAAAAATAGAAAATGATGAAACGAGCACATATTACATGATATTACATGTTTCATTCCGAAGTGGAATGTAGAACTGGAACTCGTGGAAAAACCTCTCTACCCCCAGGTCATTCTTGAAATGGTTGGAGAGAGGTTGAGGTTTTCCTACACAGAAATGGAGGCCGAAAATTTGGGAGTCTCAACTCAGGGATGTACATGTTGCAACACCTTCCCAGAGATCCCTACTGATGCATCAAAAGAGACAGAAAAAACAAGAAATGTGGTGATAGAAAAAGGAAATCATGTTAATATTGTTTAATATTGGCATGAACAAAACATATACGTTATATACTATGTATGTACACATGCATGAATCTGAGACATACCTATGCACTCATTTCCAACAAATGGTTTCAGCTGCCTGCCACATTTATCTTTTAACCCTCTCCGCGTGGGCCTTTGGGACAACCGCTGGCCGCGGCCATGGCGGGGATGGCGGCTGATACCCTTTGAAGATAGAATAAATTGCCTTCCCAACTGCATAGATTTTAGCTGCTACTCTTCAGACTTGCGATTTTCACTGCCTAGCTTTTTGCCAAATATCTGCCAAAAACATCGTCTTCGAAAGATAAAAACATGATAAAAACTATTTGTCACTGGTGATTGTCCTGGTCTACCAGTACCATGAACCCGTTTGTTTGGGTGAAAAGAGTCCACCAAACCACTTGTCAGCTTGGTGCCCTCGAGCCCATTTTGAGGTTTTCAGTGACTCCATATATAGAACCAGCCAGATCAACTGGCAAAAACAAGATATTATAATTATAGAACCATATATAATATAGAACTCATCCGCTATGTTTTTTAAATAAACATCAAGCAGATTTCTGTGATTGGTGGGAAATTTTAGTGAAGAACTGCGCATCACACAACTTCGATGTCAGTGATTTAACTTGGCTGTGTTCCATACGGATCAAAAAGGTCTGTGATCATCGACTCATGCTTCCATGAGTAAATGGCCAACAGCTAAATGCATTTGGACACGTGCAAATTGCGACGTTTCACATTGCATGTGGAGGCATGCATATTGACTTATATACTTTTACCACGTCATCTTGCTTGCGTATGCAATACCATGTCATATTCATAATTGCATTGCTTAATATATCTTCTGTGTGGGACATCATGCGTCTGAAAAGTGAAGAAGATCCACAGCAATCCGGAGCAAATGCATTTTTGTCTCAGCCAAGAAAAAAACTCGGCGCTGAAAATGTCCACACATCCTTCATGAGTCAAGGAATTTGTGGCTTAAAATCAGAGACATGCCCGATCGGTAGGTCAAAGGTTTACAAAAACAGACCTGCAATTGAGGGTCCTCAGTTGCTGACTTTACCTGGCAAACAGAAAATCAAAAAAATACAACGAAATGGTGCAAAGCTTAAACTTCATGCCAGGTTAATTTGAACACACCGAGTTGAGTCTCGAATCTAAAATCAATCCACCAACGGCTTTTCACCTTCGGCGCGGCGCCAACATCAAACGATTGGCGCATCGTACAGAACGGAACCCCTGTGCGACGCGGCCTGCCTCCAAGTTTTGTCCGACGTGATTGGCTTGTACATGATCAAAGACATTGGCATGCATTTAATATAGTATAATGTATATATACAGTAAACGTAAAACATAGATATATATGATTATATACATATCATATATGAGTATATGGATGAAGGTACCTGCAAAGGAAGATAAAGGGACTGCATACAGATACACATTACTTCAGAAAGATTGGCGAAAATACTGACTCTTTATTGCGACTCCTCCAGCATATCATACCTTGCAGGCGAAGGGGCCACCAAATGCCCATTGTATCGCACAAGTGTGTAGAAAGCCGGCATTCTTATAAATTCTTGGCAACTTTGACGATCTAAGAAAAAGAAATGATGACTATGTGCTTGTATAAGGTCACAAATGCCGTCAACAAACCTAGTCAAAGACAGAATCCTTTTCCTGGAAAATCTGGTCATTAGCTTTACCCAATGATTGGTTGATGCTTGGGGCTAGTGGCTTGCAATTCTCCAGACGCCAAGTAATCATCCTTTTCATAGAGGCAGGATTCCAAGGCATCAAACAAAATTCACCATCACCGGCGACTGTTGTATAGACAAGTCATGGCCTTTATGCGAGGAAACATTCACAGAAACCCTGCTGTTTTTAAAGAAAACTGCCACCAATGATTCGATGCACGCTGGCACCTGTGCTGTTTGGTTCTGAAAATCCTGGACAGCACATATGATCACTTTGATTGACCCTCATTTTGCCGGTCCAGGCCATACTTTGAGGAATATTGTATATATAATTATATATATATATATGTGTGTGTGTGATATAAACATAACTATAATATATATATGCATATATAAAATATATATTATATATATGTACATATGTGTGATATATATGTGATATAATATATGTATATATATACATGCGTGTGGGAACATGATTCTACCTTCAAATTCAAGCCATGTGGCGAGCAACAAAAAAACTCTTTGGGAGTGCCGCATCACCACGGCAAGAGAGATGTCGACGCTTTGAAAAGGAACCCGACGCTGAAGCAGTTCGGCGAATTGTATCGGAATTCTCTGAGTGATCCGTTTGTTTTTCCTTTGCAGCTGGGCTGTCAAAAGGCGACATGCAAATAAAAAATCCCAAACTTACTAAAACAGGGAGAATGTTCACACAGCTCCCTGAAATTATGCTGTCTGCCTTTGTTCTTACGAAGTTTCGTGCCCGGCAAGGCGACTTGCAAACTCATGCCATAATATGTCCCAAAATGATGCCAAAATGCCCAAAATGAGATGATGTGGAGAATCCATTCCTTTTGGATTCGTGGATCCCCATAATGGTTTATCATGATCCCCATATTTCTGGGTAGTATAATCCCCTGTATAACCCGACCAACCAGGGGCCATTTTTGTTGTGCTTCCTGCAGGAACTTCAATCCCGCCGAACTGCGAGTTCGGGTTTTGAGAGGCTCAAATCATCACCAGCTCTGGGAACTTCATGGTGACTTCCATGGCCGATAGTGAATCACCCTCCTGTGGTGCCAACCAAAAATCTCTTGAAATTGCATGAAATTTCCTAGGACCTATAAATTGACATTGATGCCGAGCAAAAGATGTTTATCTATCAATTTTAAGAATGACAAACTCCTGGGAGACAATGGTACAATTCATACATATTATATTGTTGTCCTGTCATCTGCTGCAAATAGAATTCGGGGGTTGGGCGTGTTTTTGCGGATTTGGATCTGACTTCTCATGGAAAAAGGATTGCAAGTGATCCTCCTCAAGTAGCAATCCTCGATGGCACATGGCCCTTTTGTTGCAAACTTCCCAGGGCTTTCTGTTCCGATTGAAAAGTCAGTGCCAGTTATGGTTTCATGGTTGGACCATCTCTTTGGGGTCATGTTGAACAGCAATGAAAAAAGTTTCAAGTACCTGAAATGGCAGTGGAGAATACAAATGTGTAAATGTTTAGTTCTATTCATCCAATCTCCAAGTTATCCACGTCATCCAATCATCATCAATCATCATTCTGTCATGCTGCAATAATTTAACCAGCAAGCTCTCCTCCTCAGGAATCCATTGCACGTCCAGCTGCAGCAGCTCATCCTGCCAAAATGAATCTTTCCAATGAAGGGGTGTTTCTATCTCTCTCTTGTAGCATTTTCATGGGTGTGATACTTGCAGATTTGATTACAGCATATAATATTAGTGCATCCACCGATCACATCAAATATTCTGTATAGCCATATATATATATATATATCTGATTCTAATCACATCTCTCATATAGCGGTCGCAAAACCAACGATGCCAATCTCGGAGGTCATGTTCCTCCAACGTCCCACTCGTGCTTCTAAACTCTTAACCGGCAATCATTCTGGGTGTCTATATATATATATATATACTTCAGAACTACTTCAAATGATATCAGCACAATTCAGCTACCCAAAAAAGGAATCATTTAGAAAAAATGCCCTTACAAAAACAAAAACAAAAAAAAACTTATGGATTCTGGTGGGCCGAGGCCGTTTGAGGTCATGGACAATTTTGAATTTCCTTTCTAAATCACCATCCTACCATCAATATCAATCAACCCTTCCGAAAGCTTTTCGATGCTTTTCAGGCCCCGTCCTGTTGAATCTCGCTAATTGCCCCCAAGATCCTTTTCACATCGTTTCCACTGCGGATTTTGTCCTCCTTCTCCTGGCGAGCAGAAGGAGAAGCTGTGCAAGGACTGACCAAAATCTGACTCCAAATAATGCACCTGATAATCATCCAAGACAGAAGAAAATTACCAATGTCCTTCAAATCTGTAATCTTTACGTTTTCCGCATTTTCAGTGGTTTTTTCTTTTGACTCAACGAAGGTTTCACACCGTTTCATTTCAGAATCTTTAGCAACCAGCTCTGCCCCCCACCTCGAGAATAGCACCATAACAGCTGAGCATCAAGGTTACTACCAAGTACTCAGTCATACGACTCTCCTTGTCCTGTTGTCACTGACAGCTGGATTCACCTACTTTTCACCGTCCCTTAAATCCGGGAAACATGACCTTCTCAACATGAAGGGTAAACATGAGACGGGCTGCCTTGTGTAGGAGGAAAAAAGTCACACCAGCTACATGCAAATTGTGTATGGTTGTAAGATATGTTTGATCAGATTAAAGAGATGCAGGGTGACAGAGTGAAGGATGTAGCTCACAAGGCTTCTGTAACAACCTCCATGAAGAGTTTCATGCACGGGCATACAGAATCCCATTCACGTGAACAACTTGTAAAGCAGCCATCTTTGTCACGACAAAATACTGTAACCTACCCGCCTTGTCAAGAATCACGTTTAAGTAAAATGAAGGAATATGTATAGGATTTTGTGAAATGTTGCGCACTCAATTTTTTGCAAATCGTAACCTTGGATTCAACTTCTCTCTTATCTCATCTTAGTGTCAGGTGCTTGTAGCCGATCCCTGGTGACCCTCATGGATCAAACCGTCCTTCTCCCAATCGCCATCACCCCACTTCTCTTGAGCCTTTCAAGTTTGGCTGATGCCGCTGGCACAAGGACACACATGTATGCCGATAATAAGTAGGTCTAACTGAATGGCTACTGCTCCAAATATATGCACATGTTTCAACGGTATGTATATATATATATATATATGTGTGTACATCATTAAATTCTAATATATTATACATCTGTAATTCTGCAGGTTTACACAGAACAGACGTACATAACTATCCAGAATTGATATACATTCACCTGCCTCTGCACCTTTTGCCGCAATGCCGGCTTGTGGGCAAGTTTATGATTGTAATTAATGTAGCAACTGTTTGTGTTCTTATGGGCAGTTTTCAGCGCATTTAATACATTACGTGCTTTGCCTGGACTAGGGGCCAGCAGCCCCTACAGAAAAGGAAAATGACATGAGCGTCTAGATATACCCCAACATCTGAGATGATTCCCTTGTCATGCGGGTTAGTCTGCGTCTGGCAGTGAACTTGCTACCTTGCGTTGTAACTATGCAATACATCGCAGGGTGGATGCTGTAGGTGTGAATCGTATGTGAATCTCTTGATGTGGGATCGCGATAAAATCGGGAAGGGCCGTTTCACTGCACATTCGACAGGATGGCCATGATGGCCAATACAGCTGCTAGATGCATTGCAACTGCAGCCTCTGAGAACAGCCAAATTCGGAGATTCAGTGACAGACCTGCATCTGTTGTGCCTATGTTGGAAACTCCCTGGCCTCCAATCCCCAACGCTGAAGCTTGCCAGCAGCAGCACGGCCCTCATCCTCCGCATCGAACAGGAGTTGGTCGCCTTTTCAACTGCCAAGGACTTGTGAGGGAAACACCCCATGGCCGCCATGGTGCGTTTTATCATATGGACTGGGACTTGTATTTTGTTGTTGTCTATTTAGTTCTCAACCTTATCACACTATTCACACTGAAATTCAGGATTAGGTTAAGGGCCATCCAGGTGAGGTCGTCTGAGGTTTCAATACTGCAACCAGGATCATGAAAAATTGCTGCATCGTTGATCCTTTGTTATTGGTATCCCCTGGCGAATGTACACCTACCTATCTACCTAGCTACCTAGCTACCTTTGCATGTTCATGGCATTCGCACCATCAATCAACTCGAGCATGCACTACTCGCGTAGCACATGCATGCACATAAATTATAACAACTGCACTGCCAAAAAATGAGATAGTGAGCGTCTACAAATGGTTTAGCCGGATGTTGTGCATCAACAACCTCCCAACACCATCCCAACTCTCTACATCCTGTTTGGCATGCAGTCAAGATCTCAGTTTCCAGGATGATATCACAATTTTGGTAGGGGATCCCAGACTCCCGAGCACCCTGTTGAAATATCTGTAGTTTTGAAGCAAGTGGCAGTCAGCATAGCGCCAGGTAGTTTCCTCAGGTGCTAGGAGTGGAACCGTTGTTTCAGTCAACCACCACACCCCCAACATAGCTTGCTGGAAAATCTACCGGTGCCATCAGGTGTTTGGTAACAGACCCTCCTACCCAAACTAAGCTAGCACCTCCAAGGTTTGGAAGATGATTTTCCATTTGGGTACTGGTGAAATGTTTGTTGAAGGGAGCGCACGCGGACAAATGAAAGATCGGAATCCTTGGAGCGTACAGACAGGAATTCCCCGGTTTCTTCCATTCTCACGCCCCAAAACTTTGGGTGAGTGGCAGATATGTTTATGAAGCCATATGTGCGTGCCTTTATGTAGCTACATCCAAAGTATGAGAAGTGCATTAAGAATCATTAGCCAGCATTGCCATAAATTCACATGAATGCATTGGAATTAATTCTATGTGTATAGTATACAGTATATATTGTATGTATATATATATATATATTTATATTTATATTGATATACATTGTATATATTCATAGAGTTGCCAGTGTATCGAGATGCAGGAGTCTATCCATTGGACCAGGCCATGTTACAGAATCTCAGCCTTTACAAAAACACCACCGCATCGAGGCTCAGAACGCTTCAACGCCAAGACCACGTCCAACAAGAGCTTGTGCAAACCATCATCCTAAAGCTCCAATTAGAAGTGGATGTTGGAAGCGTTTAGTAGCCAAGTAGGATCAAGTAGGATTGTGATGGATTGTGGGTATGAACATCTATATTGCTACTATGTGTCTTGAAACAACTGTAAACACAAACCACCTCCATATCCGCAACGGCTGAGTTGAACTTCAGAGGGTTGCACATTCCGGTGAGGGGGATCGTCACGGCCTATCCCAGTATTCCACATCCACCAGCTCTATAAAAACTTTAGACTTAGAATCAGGCGATACAGGATGCAGTGGCATTCAACAATTCTAAAATGAAGCTTCTTGTTCTCTTTGCAGACAACTACGCGGGCGAAGAACGCCCCCCAAGAAAAAGCAGCCTGTCTTTCCCTAATGCATCCAACTTCTCCAACACCCTTTGTTTCTAACGAGCATCTGAGGAGGTGTCTGCCGAGTCTGCGAGCTTGTTGAGGGTGGTCAGCATGCTCTTGGAGAACTGCCTTCCAACACAGCTGGAACTTTGGTCCAAATGGGTCCAGGTCCGGTATTGGGGATCCAGGTACACAGTTGTGGTCAAAATATGTCACATTGGCCTCAGCAGACATCTGGTCCGGCGTCTCAATTTCACACCATCGCTTTCTTGGGGAAAGATACCTAGGCCTCTCCACCATGTCTGATTTAGATATCTCTCTATATATATGATATATATATATATATATGTGTGTGTGTGTGTGTCTGATTGTCTGTGTGATTGTACTCTAAAGATATCATGATCTTTCCTAGGTCCTATGCTCTCTCTCTCTCTCTCTCTTCCTGCCAGGGCATTCACACCCAACTTGGGGCCGAGGAGCATGCCAATCTCCAATTTCAAGGCTGAACACTTGGCATACCTCAATGCCACACTTCAGAAGTCCAGCTTGGGTCCAGGGAAATGACACCAACCCGTTTGTCGCAGTGATTGTTGTTTTTGATTGTTTTTGCTTGAATGACTTAAGATGGGTGACAACCAAAATGAAGTCAAATACTGCAAAGATGCTGGTTTCACACCTAGATTGGTCGCAAATGGATGAATTCAATTGTCTTGATGCTTGGCACATTCATCCTCGATTCCCTCTCTTCTACGCTTTTGTTATTTCGTGCTAAACTTGGCTTTCCCCCGGGCTCAAGAAACAGCCAACCCACCAACCCTCCCAACCCTACCAATGTCCCCCCAAAACCTCCCGCCCAAAAAACATCAACTCAGGTGCGGATCTTCTTCCTCCCAAGGCCATGCCTTTCGTGCCACGTGCTTTCTTTGTGCCATGGTTCGCGTGACTTTGATATCCTTGGCCACTGCCTACACGCACATTTGAGAGACTGGGAGATCTGGGAGCTCCAATCAAAATCTGTCAGCTGTCTCAAAAGATGGGTCCCCCAATTCGTTTTAAGTTGGGGCCCAATATAAGTGCAGGTGGTGAGTCACTCAACTAGAAGCAATTGTTAACTCAACTTGGAAAATTTTGAAAGTGTTCAGAAGACTTACCTTTTCCCCACCATGATTTCAGCTAGCTTTCAAAGGATTTTTGGATTCCATCAAGTTAAGTTGTATGTATAAGCCTTATAAGCCATCATTCTACATTCCCACCATCCCCACCTGCCGTGCGGTCCGGTTAGGTCGCCCAAAAGCCGCAGCCAGGCATGCAACCAGACCCAAGAGGCAAGGCCTGCATGGTTTGATTGCCAACTGGGATACACCGTATAAAGCAACCAGTTACTGTTGATATCTGTGGGTTCACCAAATCTGGCAAAGCTGTGTATATAGATGTATATAGCATACAAGGGTGCCATGAAGTCCAACTTGTTCATAAACTATTATGAATCCAAAAAAGTGCTGGAAAATGCGCTCTCTAATTTTGGAAGGGCTTTCTTGCAAAGCCCGTGTTTGTTTCTAGATGTTTAGTCCTGAATCCTTAGGCAGCATCAAGGCAGGTAAGTAGGCAGGTAGGTATGTAGGCAAGAAAGTAGATAGGAAGGAATGTAAGTAAGAAATACAAAAGAAATACACAAAATACAAAGCCTAGCGGTACAGGTCGTCATGTCAATGCTTTGGGACTTATAAACTTTGGAACCAAATCTCCAGCCCCACCAGTCAAATCACTGATGGCACAACCACATACAACCGAAAGCACGGGCTTAAAAATAAAAAGTCATGAGAGGACCCTAGTCGCATCCACTGGAATGTAAATGTTTTTTTCATACAAGTGTTCAGTGTGCTAAGAATGCACCGATATTTTAGGTTGGCCAATTTTGAAAGGAACCAGGCTTCCTTTCTCTGGCACTTCCTCTAGTTGCTTGAATGCCATCTTGCGTCATGCCACCCAAACGCAAAAACTAAATCCAATTACCATCCCTCAAAACAAACTGGTTTATCTGCAACACATGAGTGGTGCAACCTGCTGTGCAGCTGTTCTTGCGGGTTTTTGTTTCGCCCGTCTCCCGTCCTGCCGAATTGGCTGGCCGTGCCGGTCGTAGCATAGCTGGTCGATCCAGGACGTCCCAGAGAAGCCGGGCGTTGTGCAGCGGCAGTTGGCATAAAACGCCTCAGGGAAGGAGAAGACATATAAATGCATGGAGGGAAAAACCATAAATTCCAATATGTATTATATTGATTACTAAAGATACTTCATGATAAAATATGCTGTAATTAAGATCAGTCACAATCTAAAGAAGGATGATGTCACACAACTCCTGACATGCGTAGACCACTGGACCACTGGACCAGGCTAAAATGTCTATGAAAACATCCTTTGGGTTTCAACTACGCGAGGGACATAAAATGACACCTTCTGAAGCGCATCCACGACATGGTAAGAAAGAATGCGCCCACTACAGTCATCTTGTATTGGGGGTAAATGTGAATCAACTGTTTGTAGCTTACTTCTTCGAACGAAGAATCATCAAAAAAAATTGGGCATTCATGCATCATGTCCAAGTGGCGGTGTCACAAAGCATGGAACTGCCAGCAAACACAGAAGGCCTGTGGATAAAACTGCCATCCTTCTTCCACCCGCCATGGCAAAACTGATCCGATGAGCTCTGCGCAGCTCCCAAAAATTTCCTAGCGTGTCACCACATGAAGGACGATTACAGTCATAGTAAACCTGGATCTTTACTTCAATTTGGCCAAAACATGTTGTTTGTTCCAAAAAATGATGATACAAAATGTGCCTGCACTTCTACATATCAATACCATCAACACCGACCAACTGCCAAGCGCTTTGAGAGAAGTTCAGAGAGGCAAGGGAGTTTTCATTGGCACAGCCACTTCGAACACAGCTGAAAGTGAATCTTCAACTTGCTTCTATTGCAATGTTGAATGCGCCTTCTTTGTGAAAAAACATAAGTCTGTAGCCTACCTCCATCCTGCCTCAACACTCAAATTCAACTCCATCCACCTTTCATATGAACCTCTAGTCTAAATATAACGAAAAAGTGGATACTCCAACTACGAACAAAAAAAACGGACACGGATTGGGCTCTCTGGGACCTGTTTTGCTTTTAATGGATGCCCGCCCTTAGCTTCAGTACACGCAAACACCCACACAGGTCGCTCTAAGCCCAAAACGGTATGCAATTCAGACTGTTCGGATTCACGAAGACTGGGCGTGATAGTGACAATTGCGCGAGAACGATAAGAATTAAGAATATATATATATGAACATATATGTAGAACATGTATATGTTTGTGTGGATACATATTGTGTGATTGCATGTTGTAATACCTTGAGACGGAGACAGGATTAAAGAGGAATTCCTTACATATCGTTATATATATATATATATCCTAAAAATGCACAAGCTCGTAGCATCCTGATTTGAATGACGCACCATACCACCTCCTCAGCATATTGAACTCTGCCTTCACCCTGTAATCGTAATCCGCGCCGACTGAAACATAGTCAACAAATGTCACCAACATATCAACATGACATGGTTATACATAGTTTAGAATCAGATGTTTCGCCAAAAAAAACACACTGCATGATACTTGACCTCTGCCTTCATCATCTCTCCCCAACTTTCGCCCCCGGGCCGCCCAGGCCAGCCACGTCTCTTCATTTTGTTGACATGTATTGATGCAATGGGAGACGCCATGCCAAGCAGCATCTTCTGTCTGCTCAGCTCACGAATGTAGTGCCTTGCAGACAGATTGGTGGTGATTGGCGCCCGGAAAATTGGGAGGCCGGTATACACGTAGATATATATATATATACATATATTGTGATAGTTAATTATAATATCTATATATATATATGAGGGGTGAAACTCCATCCATTGGTTTGGCTAAACTGCCATCATTGCCACCAACCTGCAAAAAAATCCGTGAAAATGGCTGACCTCAATTTCCAAATTTACATCATTTCACCTATCTCCAAAAAAATCATCCAAAATCAAAATACTAACCAATATCATCCAAGATATACGTTTGGCGCAGCGCGTTGCGTAAGACGGCAAAGACAACCGCTCCCATCCAGCTGACTTGCCCCAAGAATGGGGCATTTTTTTCGCATGAAAACTGCGTCTCTTCAACGCCGCTGTGCATTGCCCGTGGCAGGCGTAAGGGTCCCAACTAGAGAAGTGAATAAAAATCTTGGATCTGGCAGCAGACTTTTCTTTGATGTAAATATATAATTTGGGGTATCTTGTGAGATCCCACCACATCCCACTACACAGATACAAGAAAGTCGAAGGTTAAGTTAAGAGGGACTTTGGGTGACATTCGATGATGTTGCAATGAATATGGCCCAGTATGGAGCACGTGACCAACTCCCTCGGCAATCAAGAGTGAGCCATCCCCACTTCAAGAGCAAAAGGTTATTGTTTACAAATGTGTGCAATGTAAACTTGGGTGTTTGAGTTGGCACTGAACAGAAGGTTCTAGTCACAGTCTTCGGAACCTGTTCTTATTTCCTGGCATTTCCTGTCCACTTGCTGGAAATTTCCCCCCTCCAAAAAAAAGTTGCAAAAGCTGTGGCATTCCACTACGAAGAGTACATCAACCAATGCCTCTCTCCCCACTGAGACGAGACCCCATGTAATGCCCACCCCGGATGCACATTCTCCCCACCCCACGGTGGTTGGCGAAAAAATGCCAAGGCAAAAGACTGAAATCGATGAGCAAAACCGATGACATCTTCCCGGCTCCGCTCCACATAACTCCAATTCATCAGATGATTCAGGCTCGGGCAGTTCGGCAAATGCAATTTGCAGGAAAATCCTCCAAATATCCCGGCCACATGCATTTTTTCATTTGGGTTCAACACCTTCAGTGGAATCTCATGGAATCTCATTCTGTTTGATCCCTTTCTTTACTCGTCTTTTGGAAGCTGGGAGCCATGGAAACTGGCCCAGTTTGGTGGAAAATCAATTCAATCAGGTGGACCTCAAGCGTGCTTCAAAGTCTACTTGCAAGACTGTGTTTCAAATCTTCCATTAGAATGATGAAGAATAATGACGAATTATGAAGAAAGTATGATGCAGCATTGTTGGGAACTGACTCTTGGTCAGCAAAGGGATGATGATCTTCTATCTTCACAACCTTCACATGAACCACTTTCAAAAGCTACTTCGGAAAATCACAGCTTCCAATGAAATATTAAGTACTTGTCCGAACCGGGCTACAAATCCTACATGTCACTCCTGCTTAGCAACCAAGAGATCCACCCGTGACAGCAATGGGCAGCTCAGTTTGCTATGACAAAACGAGCCAACTGCTGCAAGCAAGCTGGCCTCCAAAGGCGGCTGGCGTGTCGACTGGTCGCTTGTCACCATAAAATGGGGCACTTGTGGGCTGTCTTTGGGTTCTCTTCTTCTTCTTCTTCTTCTTCTTCTTCTTCTTCTTCTTCTTCTTCTTCTTCTTCTTCTTCTTCTTCTTCTTGTTGTTGTTGTTGTTGTTGTTGTTGTTGTAGCTGCATCGTTTGAGTGATCTGTCGTTGGCGTTAACCTCATCCTGATTCACAGCAATGTCATTAATTGTTTATATCATCATCATCATCATCATCATCATCATCATCATCATCATCATCATCATCATCATCATCATCATCATCTTCATGATCATCATCATCATCCTATTGATCATAAAAACTTCCACTCACGTTTGTTGGTGCCTCTGCTTGCAAGCTACATGGATTCGTCTCAAGCTTATGGACTCCCAATCTGCATGATTGCAAGACTCCATGAAAGAACCAAATCTAATATCCTTCCATTACTGTTACAAAAACACGTGTAGGCAGTAGCCACATGTAGTTTTCAACCCTACCAACATCCTGGCCGCGACTCCACAAATCTTCAGAGACTCCACGCTTCACAAAGTTGTCAGAAAGACGCAGCAAAGTGAGGCCATGCATCATGTCGGCACCTGCACCCAAACCATATTTTTTGGAGGATCATCAACAGCGATGGTCATGCGATCCAATGACATCAATAATGATAATGATGTTAGGCACTTCAAATTTTTGCAAAGAGTTTCACATACATATCCAAATGACAAAAAGTGTTAAGTTATGTCATTATTGGCATCCCAACCACCCCACCCCTCTCAAAGGGACCGGGCAACAACAGGAGTTTCGACAAACTTGGGCGCAGGACAGGTCCCTGAAGGAAAATTCCCAAAAGCTTCCCCAATCAAGGGCATCTATGAACATTCATCCATTGATAACTCATAGGACGAAGATAAGATTGGAGGAAAGATTGGAAATGAAGATCAATCCATGATGCACACTAACTCCTTAGTTGGTGCTTTTTCTTCAAATCCACCCGATCAATCTTTCCTAATCTTGGGGGAATCCATTTTGAAGAACCCATTCAATTTTGGAGCACCAGGTAGGTATTTCAGCTTCATCATGACTACAAGCACTGATTCCGGTGGCATTTGGGGCTTCCATGAGCCACACCTAGACTATCAAGATCTGCCCAAGAAGCCTTCGCACCATTTCGCACCCACCCCAGGAATCGTTTGGAACAAGCACATGAAGGGAAAGTCTACGGGTCGCAACACTGTGATAAATATTGATAATTACAATCTTTTCCAAGTGCCTCATCCCTGATCTCCATTGATAATCAATCATACCACTCCAAGGATCAAAGAAACCTAAGCGATCCCCGATTCCCCCAGATTCTTATGTCTCCATGGCCCCGCTCCTGGTGAAAAGCTCCGGATTTGTTTGCCAATTTGTCGAAAGGCCCACTCTCCAGTTGCCAGGTCAAACTCCAGCGCATTTTCACCTTCACAGTCAGAGGCAGAAAAAGAATGAAAAAGAAGTGTCCAAGCTGTTCGTCGTTGCGGTAGTTCTTTCCACTTGTGGTCTTTAGGATATCGTGTTACGGCAACTGGCAACAACCAACTTTGTATGAGGTTGTTTTTTCATTTTTGAGTGAATCAAAACCATTGTAGGGCAAACGAATGTGTGGGCCTACAAGTGACAATGAATTTTGCATGCCCACGCAGTTGTAAAGATCTGTATATGCCGCATGGCAAGAACCAGCACTGGCCAGCCTGCCAAAGGAACCTGGTGGAACACTGCAGCTTTTCGCACTTGGGCAATGAGGTCCTCGCAGTTTTGAAGGGGGAGATCAAGAGGTGGTAATTGGGGCTTGAACCCAAATTCTACTGAACCCCTTTGTGCCAGTTCCAGATTCGAATCATTGAGTCAGGGACTCTTACCTGTTGACAGTTGAAGCATGTTGAACTGTCTGGGATCCAAAATCAAAAATCCGTTATCTTGGTCACATAAATGTTTCTGCACTTGCTTGATCCTAGGTTTCTGTTTTTGGCCCTTTGACGACAAAGCACCCGGCGAAAGGGAATGACAATATAGTTCCAATGCCGTATGTTGACACGTATATGTATATTATATATATATAAACACCAGATCTCTGAAGTTCGTAGCCACGGGTGAACAGGAAAGTATCCCTAAAATGTCAAAAATCGATGATATTCATCATTGACACCAAGGTTAACCAAGCAGTTTTGGACGATTTTGAAGGAGAAGTGGAGGGCCTGTGGAGACAAAACATTACACAGTACATTTATTCTCAGCTAGAAAGAAACTGGACCACCTTCACTCTTCACTGACAATTGCCGTCCTCAGGAGCAGACAATGCTCTTGGAACCCCACCTCGGTGAAGTGTTATGGAGCTGCCATACCCCCTGAGTTAAAACAGAAACGTTAAGCCATATCCTTGTTGCAAGTCCATGTTTAATCAAAGCTTCAGTAGAATGTACAGTAAATGTGATTGAAGTTAAGATTGCACTCCGGGTCTTGATTCAACCAACTGATTTTGTCTCGAGTGCCAACATTCTATCCCAATGATCACCCATTGATCTTTTTCCACATTTGATTCGGCATGGGCACCGAGTCACCTCCTGTGATCTGACGAAATTCCCACATATGACGCCCTTCCTTAAGGCCCTGGCTGTTTGAGTCATTGGTCATCTCCATGCATGTGAAGTTAAACAAAATTGGCCTAGGCTGGCGAAGTCAACGTTTCCATGACTACTCGTAGTGGTTTAAAAAAGACTACCTATGCTCCATATGGTCAGTTGAGATCATAAACTATGCAGAAAATGTATGAAAATGTGTCCCAAAACCATTTCAAGCAAAAAGACAATTACCTGGAAAGGAACAGCTCCGTCGTTTTCGGGAACCAGCAACTTCTACTGCCTTCTAAACTCCAATAGTTGCCTTGCCTAACACAATAGCTGTCCAGTTGTGCAAAAGCCCGTCACCTCTTCGCAGTTTTGGAGGACTCAACCAACATCTTGGCAATCTCCATGTAAGCATCCGCCTTTAAGAAAGGCATGGGAGAAAAAAACAAACAACACGAAAATGGCCTTAAGACTTAAGACGCAGAGATTTTGACAAAGAACGAGAAAATGGAGTATGGTTGAACATCATGATAAACTCATAAAGAGTAAACACATGACACCACAATCAGAAGAGCTGGAAAGTCAAATAAAAATAACCCCGTTGTTCTCCAAAACTGGTCTTGAGGGACTCAATGACCCAACCCATCCCAATTTCAAGGTGAGACGGTGAGAAGGTAAGGAGAAATCATCTCGGAAGAGCCCCTTGGATGTTGGCTGTATCACCATAAGTTAACCGATTTGTCCTGTTCACATCTGTTCACCTATCGTAAACAAGCAAAAATAGTGCAACACATGGAAATACATTGCAACTTCCCAGAGTCATTCGATTTTTTTCATCTAAAGAGCAGGCCCACAAGAAACTTGTCAATGGGATCATCAAGTCCTGAATCGTCTCTCTCTCTCTCTCTCTCTCTCTATAAATATATATATATATATCTTTATAAATATATAATATATATATATATGAGCTCGTGTATGTCTATTTGGCTCTAGGCCCCAAAGGGGATGTGGAGCGCCGGCATCTTTGAGCTGGCCGACTGTCTCGCTAGTACAGCAGTTGTAGCCAGCGCATGCCTCGCAAAGGCCCAAATCCCAGTCTTGGTGGTTGGTTGGTGAATGCCTGCAGCACCTATCAAAAGTTTTTTCAAATATGAAACCATCAAAAACTAAAACGGGTAAGTAAAACAAACACATGTTTCAAAATCACCGCTTGCATTTACATACAATCCTCGCTGGGGGTAAATATCCATTCACCTGGCTTCAAAGATGGATCTTGCTTTAAGCGAAAGACAAAAGAAAAAACAACTCATGGCTTCAGCTTCCAAATCTTACTGTACTGTAATTCATTCCGCGACTCGTGGAAGAGCTTACCAATCAAAATGATCATCCACCAAGAAATTCTGACCTTTGCAAGGGTCCGTCCTATCCTCAGGGGTGTTGGGGGTGGTACATCGGTTAACCCGGGGTTCTTAGGTTCTTGTAACACTTTTTGCTACCCCAGGCAACTCGCACATGGCCTTGGGGAGCTGGGACACCAAAAAAAACGTTCAAAATCATCGAATCTTAACATATTGTGATACAGATATCTGATATTGACATGTAGGTCATGCCGTGTACCCAAATCTTGGGAAATGATGACAAAGGGTGCCACCTTCAATTGAATTGCATGGCCATTTCATAAAAATGATGTCTTGCCATCCAAGGGCACAGCAAGATAGTTGGACAATTTCTTTCATAAAGGGCTCTGTGAGCATTATCTTAATACTTGTTAATACTTGAGCGATAGCCATATTTTCTCAGATCATACCGACCATCTGGCAGTTCAGTTGACTATAATTCACACTGACCAATTGTTAGCTCGCAATCCCTGCCCAATTTGGTCCTCGACTCATTCGGTTGGGAACTTTAAATTTTGAAACGCATCATCCCTCGCTCATTACCTCCCCGAATATCATTCTCAGGCCGCCACAGGACTGCGAGAAGCCTTAAGTATAAACTTTACATTTTTTCCTACCAAATCATGTGATTCCATGTGCAGTAATTTTCAGAAGGTTAAGGGCAAACCATTGGCAAAAGGAACATTGGTTCAATCATATTTTACCTCCCCTCCGACTCTGCATACCTCTGTGGCCCGAGATGGATGTGTGACCTCGGAGGGTGAAGGTCTACCTGTAGGTGGTGATTGGTAGCCACCCAATTGAAAAATATGATTCCGAAATTGGTATGAAGTGGTAGGCAGCAAACCACCAGCCCGCCCACTGGCAAGCAATATGTTTCATCAATCATCTGAATCATGCACCAGGTTTTTGATATCAAACTTCTACTGGCCTTATTTGACACCCTGTTTTAAGAAACACACACATATAATATATATATATATATTATTATTATATTATATATATTATGCTAGGTGGTGGTTTCAAATGTGTTTTACTTTACACCCCCTTTGGGCAAGATTGTCACCACGGCAAGCTGACACCCAAACAGCAAAATCTTGAAGATCAAGAAAAGATCTTCTCCACCAAAATGAAACAAATCCGAGGAATTGGGTTGCTAACAAGAAATAATCAATCTATACATACGTGCATTTACCGTATGCTGTTTTTGTGCTTGGAGCTGCTCAAAGAGCTCGAGGATTAGTCAAGATGTAAATATGGTAAATTAATGCCTGGAAGCTGAAGTCATCCAAGTCATCCATCATCATTTTCTACATTGAGGATCTTCAATCTACAGCATATTAATCTGAAGCAAAACAAATCACCAAATGAAACATGATTCAGAAATGTAGTTTATAGGAACTTATAGATGTGTATAGAACCATTCCGCATGAGGAAGCTAGGAGCTTGGTGATATTCAGCGGGGCGGCGTTGGGAGCCCCTGACATGCCAATGAAGACCAGAGACCTTCACGGAGAAGCAGAACTTGTCAGCAGCATAGGCCTCAGCTCTCGTTGTTTTAAAACACTCTTGTCTTCAGTCAAATGAAATCATTATGTAAATCTATAGCTGGAATGGTGGTAAATAAGGGAACTAAACCCTTCAGAAACCAAAACTGAGGTAATCAGCTTTCATTCGCGGTCGCTATGTGGTTGAAAGATGTTTCCACATTTTGCAACATAGCTACAGTTGGCAAGTAGCTAACAATGGAAAATGATGTCGACCAAGGCAGAAGGCTGAAGGAGAGGCAATGCTGTTTGGATGTACTTGTTACCTGATGAACTCCCTTGTGACTTGGATTGATGTGCGCTGGGGCAAGTCCCCTCATTCCAAAACATGAGCTTCTACGGATGCAGAACTGGAACACAGGTCGAGTTTCGCAGCAAATAGATATCAACAAGCACGATCTCAGACATTCATAGGGAAATCAGAGGAGCATGGTATAAACGTGAAAGGGTTGTCTGCTCTTCCCCACGCATTTGGGTTCAACTTGGCGCCATTGGCAGGGCTCCCTACTTGTCCTGTTTTCTGCACTGCTTGACTGGCCTTTTCCAGCACATCTTTACCTCAACAGCGGCGATTATGGTAAAATGCCGGCTGGGTGCCAACCTAGAGGTTTGGAAACCACTGTTGGTGCAAATCTATACAACACAGAAGGTTAATAATCATACCTAGTGCAGGATTTTGTCCATCAATAGTATCACACAGGATGTTATTTGCCAGGCTGACTGCAATTTTCATGCATCCGACTGAAAACTTAGATCGAACATGGAAAAATAAACAGGATCTCAATAAATTAACTAACACAATGGCTACACTTCTTAGAGTTAAAGAGGTGGGGCCTTTGTCCATGATGATTTCCCTTTTTTTTATGGAGGCGACTTGATGCAGTAACAAAAGCTTAGCACATGAGGAGATGTTCGAACGAGAACCACTAAGACTCTCCAAGTTTTTGCAACACAACCCACTCCCAACATCTAAGATTTCGATGATATCCCTCACCCAAGTCGCTTAAATCCTTACCTGATGAAAACCTCCAAAGAACGAGATGCCATGGCGTACCAAAACGGAGGAATACCACTCTAAGAATGCCTGGAAGACACACAACAACAATGGTGGGACTATGGCCTTTGTGATTTGAACCCATTTTTGACTGTATATGCGACAAATACCAGATGTAGATATATTGGGATCCAGGTGCTGCTGGTAGAATGCCTATATTGATTCTATACGACAGTATGTGAATTTGTGGTCTTGTGGTTTCAATCAACAAGAGATTCATTCACTCCATTCAGTAGGAAAGCCAAAGAAAGCAGGTTTTCAACCTCTGATAGGACCAGTGAGATGGTGAAGTTTCAATTGGCTTTCAACCCGTCAGAAATAGAATCAATTGGGAGTACGCAACCCAAGTAACGAAAAGAAACTCTAGTAAAAAGTGCGAAGATGCCAAAAAGTAAGGATAGTCATCCCAGCATCAAATTTTCAGAGCCTACATTGGGTGGTTTGTGTGGTTGTATCCGTTGTAGCTACACTGAACACCAAATGAAGCCTGAAGCCACAGCTTCTAGGACACCACGCAGCACCGAAATGGCAAATCCAGGCCTTCCCATTTCCATTTCGAAAACCGGTGGTGGCAGCATCCTGCTTGGCACTAAACATGGGGACGTCGTCAGGCCTCAAAATGCAGAGGTAGGATGACCTTTGCAGTGGTACAAAAAGTAGGAATTTGTACAAGTGTGGAAGTACAATTTGTGATGTCATGTGGTGGTGTCTGGGCCCTGGAAGATGAGTTTAGTCTCCAAAATTGTCATGTTCCACTTCCATGATTGCCGAAAGACTGATCCCACCCATAGAAATGATTCCCGTCCCATTGGAAAGTTTTGACTTCTCCCTCAGGTTCACCCACTCCTCCTGATTGCCCCACTTTTTAACCTGTTGCCCAGCGACATCGCATTTTGATCCTCTGGGAAACCATCCGGTGGCTGCATGCCCTTCTCCTCCTGGCAGGATACTCCACTGCGATTTCGCTGAGACGACCAAGGAAGTCATCTTCCAACTTGACGCGGGCAGTTCTGAGAGTCGTCTCCGATGGTTTTGTGAAAACACTGGCTTTGTGATGATGAAAATGGAAATATATTAATATATAGATACCTTAGATACATATGTACACATGTTCTTCGAAGACTTGCGCTAAACCGTATATTATTCTTTAGTACGTCTTATGTTCATATTAGCAAATCCCTACAATTTAGTTCCAGGTCATAATCCAGGACCCATTTTCCATTAAACCGTGACTATTGGGGGAGAATCATATCCTTGACACATCTTGCCACCACGTCGAATCGCGGTGCCTTGAGCATCTTCAACATGCCATTGTCGTAGCCTCAACGAAACATGGGTTGGTTGAGTGCAACTACTGCGAGGGGAGGACAATTCATATTCGAGTCAATGGTTTGAGATTCAAATCACAAGTGGAATAGAGCAGCAAGCATTTGTCACAGACTCAATCTTATAGCTTCTTGAGATGTGCCGATAATAATGTACCAGCAGGGCATCAGGATTTTCGGAACTACGGGGCGGCTACAATGACATGTGAGTCCTGCTACGAATTGACATGAAGAGACCATCGTTTGGTAGCCAGTCCAGGTAAAGACGGACATGTTTCAAGTTGGTTGCGTTTGAGTTCATCCAGATTTATGAAAGTCGTTAACCGTTATCATGATCTAATTCTCTCTCTCTCTCTCTCTGTCAGGCTTGACTCTTTGCCGTCTCACAGAGACGCCCTCTGAACTGCTACTGGCTCTTTCATAATTCCTGTATAGATTGTAAAGAGTATAGAGCCTTAGATTAGATAGATATCGATCTTTTCCACAAGTGTTTGTTGTGTATTTTTGCCCATCTTCGTCGCATGCAATGTCACGCCAACTTTGCGCATAGCCCCACATACGAAAGGTCCCAACAAGTAATTACAGTATCTATATTCCCATATCATCCACATTGTTGGGCACAAGAATGCACTTGTATATCTACAATCTACCACATTTTACCATTGGATTTCAACAAGGCCAATCACAGGGAGCGGAAGCCTGTCTTGGCCAAGAAACACATGATGAGGCCAACCCCAGGCCAATTCCATCCGTTGGACCTCGATTCATTAAAGAAATTGGGTGTGGTGATGTGTGGTGAGTGGTAAGTCGAGCATTATTGACCTTGCCTCATGATTTTTTTAGCATTTCATGTCACATCCTCCGAAATTTGGCATCCAATTCTTGTAGAGGTTGAGGTGTGCTTCCTCTGGATTGCACATCTATCAATAGCTTGGAAAATCAGCACTGGGTTGAGAAAAAACATGAAAAAACAAGCAACCCCAAAATAGAAGACAAAAAAAGGCTCCAAAAACCCAAACTTCCTGACACTTTCACAGCTCACGACGCACAATCCGATGGCCTTCTGAGGGGCTCCCGACATCATGTAGGATGGGTACCGAAGTTCGCCACAAGGGCCCATCCCAACCTATTGTGACGCTGTGACTCCACATGGCTGCCATTCTATCTGAGATCTAGAGTCATTGCAACAACTTGAGTGAAGATCATATTGGGGGGATTCCCCTCACTAAACCACTATCGTCTCCTCAGGTACTTCCCAAGCAAATCTCACCTTGCAAGGGAACATGGCAAATGTGATTGGGTACTACTGGTCTTGGCATTCCGCCGTATAATGGAACAAGCATGAACACCACCAAATGGATTCAAATAGATCCACTCGGACTATTTCCACGTTTGGAACAGTGCGCGACTACAAATATGCATATGTATATATATATATATATACCCTTAGGATTTACTGTAGGATGAAGACCCCGGCCATAGCTGGGCTGTCAACCGAACTCTTCGGTGATGAAAAAAGCACTTGTGGTTTGGAATCTTTTGGATATAAAGATCTCTGAAGCATCGCGCATTTCGTGTGCAATCTCTGAAACTTTCAGATTTTTGTTCCGGGGCATCCAAGGGTTTGCCCTAAGTCACTCCAGATGGAGACCTTAAAAAAATAACCTTTGGAAAATGCATCCATCTTCCATTTCCATAGGCTTTTCACCTTCACCTTCACCGCCAGGTCTCCCCACTTGCAGTTCGCAAATGGTGCTACCAACGTGCGATCCCATGGCCTTGAGGAAAGCTGTCATGTAATCCTCACAAAACGCAAAGCTCAAAGATCAAGAACCATGTTGCCGTGCGGAAAAAACAGTCATTTTACGTATAGTTCTTCGAATACCTATAAGTATACATACAGTTATACAATGTTATATATATACACATATTTTGTGCATATGTGAACATATGCTAGGTAAATGACAAATTTACATCCGTTTTTTAGATCTTGGTTGTGGTACATGTGATCATTACATTCCTACTAGCTTCTGCGGAGGGCTTCCCATTGACCAGCACCTCAACACGAACAAAGTGACACATCCAGGCCGTCTATTGCGACGTCTTAATTTGCACCAGTCGTGATATATGTTCTCTAGATGTTCTCTAGTATATCCAGTGATATGTGTATTATATGTATATATTGCTAAAAGTCCGACTTTTGAGTAGGGCCATGTGTAAAATCAGATCATTTAAACTCAAATGGGCTAAGGTTCACACAATTCTATCTGATTCAGATTGCCTATGAGGTTCTTTAAAAGGGGACAGCTTCTCTAAAAAGAGCCAGTTTTGACATTGCATGGTCGCAGATAACTTAGGGTGTTTCCAAGTCAGGATGCCATCGACATGTATGTCTTATAGGTCAAGTTTTTAGGACGTCCCTATTGTTTAAAACCTCCAAAACCCTATTTGAGCGCAACCTCACTCACAGAATGAGCCTTGCACGACAATTTTGACCGTGGCTCACGTAAAATGGTTCCATTACATCTCAAGATGCAGTAATCATCCGTAGTATGGGTTGATACCATTTTGGTTTTAGCATGCTTTATCTAGAAAATATGTTGGGGCCGTGACTGTATATAAGTACAAGACCTAGCAGTATCCAGTCAGTTGCTTTCACCTGCTCCTCCTTTCCCCACACAAATCCTGATAGCACTGCAGCGCAGTGCGTGTTCCGGAGGCAGACTTAAAGATATTCTCGTGATCTGCTGAAAGGGACAAACAGTCCTGATTTCCAGCACATGGTGTGGCTGTCTGGGAATGTCGGAGCTCTTAAGGCTCCAAAAATAAAAAGAATTTGTCCACTTGAGTGTTATGGAGTTAAACGAGGGAATGAAATAGGTATCTCCAAAAACCTGCTAAGCCCTTCCACATTTATGCTTACATCTACACTTCAGACTGCTAGTGATAGTGCAGAAAACTTTCCAAATGCTGATCAGCATGTGACCTGCTCAATTTGACCTATGCCCCCTTGTGCCGTGAAATGCCATGATGAAGGCAAAGCTTAGGCCCAACATGCCCGACCACCGTCCCACCATGGGACGTTCCGGATTCATCTGTCCTCTGCTATCACACCATCCTTACCTGGGTTCCGGGGCAAACAAAAAGGCAACGACGAGATGCCAAACCCCAAAAATGGAGGGCAATATATTTTTAGTATTGGAGGTTAAGAAATCCGGCCAGCACCAGCCAATAGGTAGTGTATCAGGTATCCAGGCATTATATACTTGGTTTCTTCCAGCAAAAATACATTTCAATAATTGGAGTCTTGGTCTCTTCCAAGTAGGAACCTGGCCCGCTAACCCGTAGGGCCATATAGGGACATCATGTTAATCATGAGAAAACCAGGTTCTTCGGGCAAATAAACTGGCGCAGCAAAGGCCTGTGCTACCGAGCGACTCTTGTATAACAAACCGTTGCTTCTAGCAGTCTCCAAACACCACGCCTGGCTTGTTGGATGGCATTATGAAGGTCTAAGCCTTATCAGTCTAACTTCAGTTCGAATATCAAGCATTTATGAAGCAAAGTCATGTTCGCAGGATTTCCTTCCTCTTTGAAATTAATCAGGGCAGGCCCCAGAGGTCCCAAATGCCTGGGTACAAATTGGGGCAGCGATCATCAAAAAACTTCTACAAGGCAGCCTATCCCTGTCTTTTCCTCCTTTTATGCTCAAATGACAAAGTTGTGGTCCTCAAAACAACTGCAATTCCTCCTCAATCACCCCTCTACAAAACTAGCTGGTTCTGGTTCATCTCAATCTGTATGGTTCGAAGTGAGTGATGCTGAATACCTTTTCTTGCTTCAAATTCCACTCCGAGACCTTACGCGATTAGGCCACCAAGTTCATTCAAGAAATTTCAAGTGGGATCCTTTTGGGGTGAAATCACGCCACGATAATTTCAACCAGAGCTGGCCAGAATAATGATCATCTTCCTGATCTGAATGTGTTGGCAGCTGTTCGCCCAGAGGGAAGAAATCCTTGAGTCAGGTTTTCAAACACTCATCCTCATCCTTTTGACCAAGCCAGGTATTTGCAATACGGCCATCATACACCCCGCCGGGCCGGCAGGGGGAAATTCACGGTGTCTCCCACGTTGCCACCACACTGGTGAAAGGACATAACCGCCTCTAGCTGGCATTACGATGACGATTCAAACAACGAAAGGTGGTGCAGGCAACTACCATGTATACTATATACAGCGTGTATATACTGCATACATAGGTACATAGTACATGTATGTACATGTAATATGTACATATATACGTATATATATTATGTATATGCATTGTTTTTAATATACTGTATAATCCATCCTATGGAAAAGGAGAATCATCTTCCCTGTTAAGTGCTAGTTTCCAAGAAAATTAATTATGTGGTCTACAAATATGTTTCCTGTTTGAAAGATGTGACTAAACCTCGAAATGTTCAAAAGAAACATAATGATGTCCAAGTGAAGAAGCTGCAGGAAAGAATAGCTGGCAGATGTTTGAGCAAGTGAAACTTTGGTGACAATGATGATGTTTTAATCGTCTAAAATTACAACATCTGTATGAGTTTATTGCCGGGAATGGGGTAGGAAGGTTGGAGGCACTAAGATGCACTAAGATTTTCTAGCTGAAAAACAACTATTCAATAGTCCAGTCCTATCAAAGACTGGAGATACTGGTGGTACTTGCAAGTGGTGCTTGCTGCGAATTTTAAGGGAAGGGACACTGGAGCACCAAAGTACCCATGAAACGCTGCATCCTACAGGAGTTCAATGATGCGAGAGTCAACGCGTCGGTATCATCAATGATGGACCATGCGATGCATTCGCAAAATACACACCTGAGTTCCACCTGATGCTTCCAATCTTCAGCTTTGAACACCATCTCGTACTACAACAGATCACCATCTCTCTTGCCACATTTCCGTCACCAAACTGCACCTAACCCCTGTACAATCCTGGGCCCAGGTGCCTGCAGCTCTAAATCTAAGGATTTTAAGAGGTCACAAAGATCCTTGGCCCCCTTGAAGCGATATTGTTCAGGTTCTGGCTCACCTCAGCTGGTGAGGTTTTTGTTGCAGCGCTTCGTTGGACAAACATCAGCAAGAAGCAGGGTGACAGGCCTGCTCCTCCAGCCGGATCTCAATGTCTCGATTGCTGAAATGATGCAACTGCTGCCAAGGTACATAAGCCCCACCAAATGTCGGCCTCAGCGAATCTGTTTCCATGGCCTATGAACCCCCAGGAATCTGAACTGGAGGAGCTGTGCGGTGCTATGCCACCCTGAAACCTGAACAAGAAGTCTAAAAAGCTTCACAATCAAATAGGGCGGCTTGCCTCAAATTATCCCTCCACCCAACCGTCATTTAAATGAATTTCTTTGAGATTATAAAATCATCATATCAATGTTAAGTTTCCGACATGGTACCGCGTCCAGTATGGTCCCTTCCACCTTAAAGATACTTAAAAGTCAATATTTAATACACTCAAAAATTAAAAGTCCAGTGGCCCCCAGCAGCAAATCTCCAGAAGCCTTTTCTCTTCTACAATGTGGCGGCCCTGTATGTTTTCAGAGGCCATGGCAACCCTCCCATTCAGTTTCTGAATGGGAGCCCTTTTTCGGCCAGGAGATCCTTCTTTGTGAATGAGACAAGGAAGTGTGACTCGAACATCTAAAAATCACAACTTCCTAACTTGTGAATCCTTGTTCTGATCCCAATTGAAATTCAGGAGACGGTGGCACACTTCCATCGAATTCATCCATGATCATGGCCCATGCACATCTTTGTACTGACCAGAAGATTCGACAAGCCCAAGCTTGTCAGCACAATAGATTTGACATTTTGTAACCCAATAAAAGTGGATATCTACAGTAATATCTATCTATATTATATGATATACGTATTTTTACGTATGTGTTTTCTCTATAATATATCTTTTTTAAACCATGGTGAGACCCGTAATGTCAACCATCCACCTTGGAAACGATCTTTTCTTCAAATCCATGTCACATGGCTCTTCAAATTTTTCAAGTCGGAGTCTCTTTAAAAAACACATTTAGCACAGTCATTGTAAAGCTTCATGCAGGTTCCATTTCAAATGACACTCTGGCACGGGAAGTGGTAGGCCGTAGGCCATATTAGAAGGTGTTAGGAGCTGATGCAGGGTTTTGTGTAAGGAAGTTCCTAACGGTCACAGCTGTACCGTTGCAAAGTTTGAGACTGAGTCACGCCCTTCAATAAAATGTCAACAAGACTCAAAAAATCACTCGACACTCAGCTTGTCAAAACCGACTCTCTGCCGGTCCAATTAATGCTTAGTTTCAGGCCCATGTTTCAAGCCTGGACTATGTTCAAGCGCAGCCCAGTGTGACCGGGTCAGCCAAGGAAGACAGTGGAGACGATGGAAAATGACAGGTGGAACCATCGGTGTGTACCATTTGTTTGCTTTCGGCTCAAATTTCAGGAGTCAAAAAGTCCAAGAATGACATCTTAGGAGAAATAATGGACCGGCCACAAATGCTGCTGATTGTTTCAGAGTGGCATGCAAGATGTTTCTATAAAATGATACTCACACTATACTTTTTATCAAAGTTCCTGAGTCAAATATCCCAAGTACGGGAATTCTCATCAAGAATTCTCGTACCTTCCAGATCCTCGCAGGGAAAAACCTTCAAAACCTGGCGTGGAAACTCCACCGTTTCCTCAGGATCACTTGGCGGTGGATTTCCGCGATGGATGGGTAGTGCCATCATCTTTTAAGCGCTGCCAATCCTCGGTTCGATGTCTAATAAACTTCCCAGCCATCCAACAAATTGTAGGGGATTTGATGGTGATTTTGATTTGTTTATGTTTCGAGCAGGATAGATCCGTCACTTTCAATATCTTTTGGCCATCTGCTTCACACATGTATGGCACATACTCAAGGGCCCACGCATGAAACACATTTTCAACATTTGAGTATTCGTCAAGAATGGCAAAGTATTCAAGGACACGTGTGGATTGTATAGCCCGGCGGGACATAGATCCCAGAGTAGCTTCCGAACATGACTCGCCCACTCCGGCAGTCTATCTCCACGACAAAAGAGAAATGTTTTGTCTATGTCTATCGTGATTTTAAATCTGCAAAATCTTCCTTGGCTTCTTGACAACACAACTGGCACAACCTGCATTTCCATGCTTTGGAATTTGGCTTCCGCCCCACTGCCCCCCGAGATTCTGAAAAAAAAACGCACACAAAACCCGCCAGGCTGATCTGCCCCCAAACGAGACTGCCTAGATTCAATATGCTTTGGCATGCAAGACCTCAGCAAATGGTCCCGCTGGCTCGATCCAATTTCCAATCGATATGGTACAAGTATGAACTAATTTTGACATCATTGAGCGTTGTGATGCAATTTGGATGGTCTGAATAAGTCTGAATAGTGAATCCTTGAATCTATAGGATCATTGGGAGAGACAGTATGATTCCATCATTAAGCTGCAATGATTGCCTCTATGAACCGGAAGAACAGAATTATTGCCCAGCTCACAGATTTCCACCCACCCCAGGCAACCACTGATCAGCTGCGATTGCAGATGGAAAGTCGGTGATGAAAACTAACTCAAGACTGCACAAAAATGGAAGGGTCGTGGACACAACCCGATGCCCTTTCAAAACTGGATGGTAGAAGAAGAAATTCTTGTCTTCCCAAGATTTCACAGTAGCTTTCAAAAATTACCAAAGTTTACATACCTCCTGTGTTTACAACAACAAAATCCCACCTAACCTCAGTGGAATCCCTGTGGATATTCATGGTGTGTACCCATCAGTGGTGATTCCAAGCCAGGCTGCCAGCATAATCTCAAGCTCGGGCTCTCACATTGTAGACCTGAGTGACGAAGGCGACCAAAACAGGGGCGAAGTGCACCCTGCCAACACACATCACATGTCACAATCTACACCAGGGGATGTGATGGAAAACGCAAGCGGGGTAGTCTTAAGATTGTTGCAAGAAGCTTAAAGATTCGCAAAGTGCGACACTTTGTTTTGCAAAATGATTTATCTCCCGGGAGTGGTGCATCTTGGGTTGAGCGGTGAGAGATTCCTACACGCCAGCAAGGGAGCACAAGCTTCTCATCCCCAAAGTCTCCAAAAGGGTCATCCTCAAGGTGTCGCCCACAGCCCCTTATGAATATCTTTATGAATAATGATATTCATCTTGCATACACACATGCACTCAAAATATTAATATCTTCTCTACCCTAGTTATTGGATGTTTTGGGGTACTTGGATGTCCCAGGACGTTAGTAAATGGTGAGTAAATGGGTTACAACCCCAATATACCCCATGTATATCCATTTATAAGTAGGTTATAACCCATTTACTAGCCATTTACTAGCTTCCTGGGACATCCAAGTATGTCAACTGTGACCGATTTCAAGATGTCCAACCAGATCCTAAATGCCAGGAGACCTTTCTCTTTCCGATCGATGGTCTTGCTGCAATCGCAACATCTTCCACTACTCCTCGGTCTATCAAAGGTGATAGAACCAAAAAAACATAGCTACCAGTTACCAGGACCAAGCATGACAGAATCTATCTATACCTCTCCAGATATGCCCAGCAGGGCCTAGTTTTACAGCTTTGAGGATTCATTCCCAAATTTCTGAGCTTGGTGAGTCTGGTCATCTCTTCCAGAAACAAAACTATGCATAAATTCCTGGAAGGTAGATGGCACAACACACAAAGTCAGAAATCAAGCGATGAATTGCCTTGAGTCTTGAGGGTGCCACCGTGCCACCTACCGTTTCACCTTTGTTTTTTCATGTTTTTTTCCCAAGACACTTCCATTCCTTCCACTGCCCGCAGGGTCGCACGAATCGCCGGTACTGCACCACGCGTTCCAGCAAGCGCACCGCCTCTGGATTGCGATAGTCCGGACAGGCCTGGTGCAATGGAGGTGGGTGGTACAGGTGGAAAAGCACACAAGAATGAATGCTATTTCATTGCAACTTCATGCAACTTCGAAAGTCATCATCCTTTTTTACCCATTTACTTGATGATTTGGAAAGCCTATCGAATCATGTCCAAAAATTCAAAGAAGAAGTTTCTCCCATAAGCAGCTTGACGTCGCCTCGTTGAGCAAGCGACTCAATGGTTCCACCACATCTAAAAGCCTCTGAGCAGGGCACCTCACCGACGACGCCGGTCCGATGGGAGGTGGACCGGCGTAACCCTGAAACAAGAAACCAATTTGTTATTTGGCACCATCTGTGGGGTAGGATACAATAGGCTACTGTATATAATATATATATATATGACATAAAACTTCAACAATTTCTATACATAGTTCAACACGAAATTCAAAACTACAAGTATCATCACCTAATTTTACCTCCGAAAAAGCTATGTCACATTCCAGAACACAGCAGGTGTCTTGCGAGCCATATGCCCGGTCAAGATCACCGACACCCAAAGAATGGAAGCTCTCCAACTCTTCGGAGGTTATCAAAAGATCTCACAATTGCAATAAAAACCATTGGATTTTCTCTCTAGAATACACCAACCAACAGATTCTGAGAAGTGTTGAGATTTCATCCCAAGCAAAAGATACTAGAGGCTTTTTTGATGTAGCCAAAGGCACTCCTGCAAGTGACTCTCCTCCATACTTCCAGGACCCACCTCGGTGTTGATAAGGCGACAAGGCGCATGGTATGAACATGGTATGCACTACCCCGGGTGATGAAAGAAATCTGGCCAACCAATTGATAGGTAGTTTATCCATGTTTATCCCAGTATTTCCAGAGTTTTATTTCATACATCGCATGTGGTGCAGGATTTCATTTTTTGACTCCCACAACTTGCCAAGAGAGTTTGGAGCGTCAGTTGCTAGGAAATTCCCTTATTTCATCCTCTGTGGCATTAGTGTTGCCATTCCCCCACGCCCCAAATCCCAACAACAAACCCATACGTATATCTATCTACTGTAAGCCTTCTCCCGGTGACAGTCGAAAGTATTCGCATTCTAGGATGCAATAAGATAGCGCAAGGCATCTACATTGCTTACATCAAACTGATCCCGCGATATAGAGCGCACACCCAAATCTTGACCCAAGCGACCCATCGACATCCCAGATGTCGATTTTTGCACTGAAGCTCCATCGCAACACACTCCTCGGGTTGTTGGGTCTCTTTTTTGGGGGGATGCTGTGGTTGTGTATCTATGGGCCATGGCTTTGTGCACGCGTGTGTCTCTGGAATCTGAATCCATCCAGGTTTCTATCCAAAAATCATAGAATAGAAATCATAACAAATGACATCTCAAAATCATTCAGAAACTTCCAGCGCATCTTCTGGGTCGCACCCACATCCTCTACACGATTCCCGCAACCCCAAGGACCACGTTGAATCATTCCTACCCAAGGCCCCGCCCACATCTTTCATCACAGGCACCCTTTCATGCATCTCCAGCTCATCACTACAACCATGCCAGTGACATCCCAGTGATGCTCGAGGACACGGTCGCGGTTGCCACTTACATCGACTCAAATGCGCCTCACCAAGACATGTCCCAAGAGATGGTGGCCCCCACTAGGATCACTAGGCTACTTCCAATAAAGCCAATGGTTTTTTGGAGAAGTATCCTTCAATTACATTGATGTATCCCTAGTGAAGGGGAGATTCCCGTGGCCCACTTTTATAAGCCGAATGTTTCACCACGGAATATCTGGTGGGAAAACATCTGCTCCACTCCTGATTGGAAATTTATACGAAAGTAAAGTACGCCGTTTGAGGTTCGGAATCCGCCATGGCGGCGTTTGGAAAACAAACATCTTCAAAAAAATGGACTCGTTTGACATCCGGGAACATGGTGGTCCTCCCCATGTCGGACGGTAACGTCCTATTGACAACTGATCCTTGTTGGAGTTGCCCCATCTAACACTCCTTCGACCATTTCTTGGCACCTCCAAGTGGTGGGACCAAAAGCGCTGTCTGCAACGTTGGTGTGGACAAGCTTGCACCTCTGCTTGGCATATGCCCAACTCACCTGAAACATTTTTGCGTGAACGCAAAAAGGCCATGGCTTTAGGACACATCAAGTAGAATCTTGTGGTCTTGACCGATGTTTCTGCACAAAGGTTTCTCATAAGACAGGTAAGGGAGCTCAGTCACCAACTCTCAAGCGTGACTATCCATCTTCATCAAAGGAAACGTCCCACCCCAAAAATGACGCTTCCTGTTCCGGCAGTCACTGATATATCATTGATATCAAAAACACAGCCAACAAGCTAGACAGCATAGCCACATTTAAATTCACTTTTGGAAATCTAGGGTACAGATCACTAGAAGCTCAACAGAACCCGTTTCGGAATGAGCAGTTGAGGGATTCAAACACCTTTGCTGTGTGTCCATTGGTACCTTCGATTCCTTGCCCAGTCACAACTCAGGAGCAACTCGTATCTGCCCACCTGGCCAGGTAGACCACAACTCACTGAATATGATCGTTTTCATTCGTTTCCTCATCCCAAGCAAGGGAAATCGCCAGTTTTCAGGCAGGTTCCTTTCTTCATCTTTCTTGTTCAATTATTTCCTTTGACTTTTCCTCCCCATTATCATCATCATCATGTTTCATTGAATAAATGGAGGATGTCTCCAGAACTGAGGTTTGGGTCATTATCCACCAAACTGCTGCAGGGGTAGGAACCCCATAAAGGCTCCAAGCCTCCAATTGAAATGAAGCTCGGCTCACTCCCATGGCAGCATCCACCAGTCCTGTCTTGCAAAATTCTATTTCATATGACACGTTACACAACCGAAACCTCCAAGTGTTTCCCAATATCAACAACATCTTTTAGTACATAGATATGGAATAATTACTATGTATGTGAATCACTGCATCACTAGCTGAAATATTTGATCCAGGATTTCCTGTGGTTTCTTTTAGGGATCTCGCTGACCAAATCAGTCCTCCTCCAGAGACATGCCGTGCTCTAGCCACCAAGCGCGGAGCCAATTCCTCCCCAGGAAGTGCTCATGCAAACGGCGTCCCAAACCAAGGGAAACTGGGGTTTCTCTTCCAAGTGTCCTAAATCCACCTGGAATTTGTATCAATAGACTTATACTTATACATATATATATATATATATATACGAATTATGTCATACATGCTCAGGACTTGAATCATCAAAAATATACTTGCGTGTTTACATTATATTGAACGTTCTGAAAAAGATATAAACCAAGGGCTTCTTGTGCCAACATGTGCAAATAGATGTACACAGACCATACAGAAGTCCGGGCTGACTTGGAGCATCCGAGGATGGATGTCTGATGAGGCATAGGTGCATTTTGATTAGAAAACTCTTGAGCTCTTAGGGGATAACTTTCCTTGGCAAAAAGTCCACGCAACTGCCGCCATTACAGTACGGCAACGGACACTATATACCCCCCCTAAAACTAATATAGCCTCTGAAAATAGGCTATCCCAAAAGGAAATTCAATGAAATTCATCTTCCATCCATTGATTTTCAGGGGCTACGATAGTTCCCAGGAGGGTTGGTAACTCTACTGGTTTTTCTGGTTAAGTCTTCTAGGAAAACCACCGGTTTTCTTCCCTGATTCGGCTCCTGCAAACCATGGGGAGCCCAACTGAGCCATAACCCCCGAGCTCCCTCAGGTGCTGCTGGCTCTGGATGATCCTGAAACCACAAATCCAAGTCATCCAGGGGGGATGGATTTTTGGCAAAAACAGCTACAAAATGCAGTTGAAGTCATGAAGTCATGTAGAAATTTGTCCAAAAAAAATCCAGTTATACGTATAATGCATACAAGGTATTGTAAGATTATTTAATTATGCAAGTAGAGCATATCGACGGCTTTCCAGGTTCTCTTTCTTTTGTTTCTGAGTCTTTCAAGCACTCTTCACGTAAAATCATGCACCCATCTATCATGGGATTTCGATCAACCCCATCCTAACATACACCCCCCGTGCATGAGGGTTTGGTTGCGTAAGGCCTCACTAAAGGCCAATGCTGGTAAATCGCCACATCCACGTTTTTTGGGGTCGCTTGACTGATCATCATTCTCATCAATCTCGCCAAGCTGCCTCCAACTCCAAGGTGACTGGAAGGTCAAAGCTTCCCACTGAGCTGCCAATAGCGCAGAGCCTCTTTTCGCTGCTGCTGCTTTCGGCCGGCATGGTGGCAGCATCAACCATCTCCACTGGAACGGCTGGGAATTGAACCACCTTAGGCTGCTGGGATCCCAGCGGTACTTTTCGGAGCTTGCTTGAAAAACTGCGATTACAGAGATGCCAACCGGTATCACCAAATACCAACAGGAACTGCGTGTCGCAATGCGCGACTGTGACAACACTAATCACTATATAAAGAATATAGAAGTGTTAAAATTCTCAATTCTCACTGATGTTAGGAAAACAAAGGTTCAAAAATGTTCAAAACCATCACATGACCTCCAACCACAGCTCCTAACCACTTCCCCCAGCCCCCCAATTTCAGAAACAAGGCTTCAATAAGGTCCTTAGAAATATAACTCCCCACCCAAACGCCACGATTTCTGTAAGTGAATGATAGTGAATGTTCCGGTGGGCAAGGTGAGGATATCTATAGGATGGTATGTTGGACGGGACAGGTTAGTGAACTTAGGTCATCAAGGCACGGCATCCACCGCGGCAGCCACGTTTTGCACCTGTGCCTCGGTGGTCTGCGCCACCGGCACCAGTGGATCGGTGGAGGCATCTTGCACCTGGAATCCACCGGCACCAACGGGTGGTGGTTGGGGCACATATGGCATTGCAGTTAGGGGTTGCACTCTCGTTTTAATTCATGAAATGGATTGAAATGTGGGTTTTGGGGGGGTTCAAATATTTTCAACTATATACTTGCGGCTCACTTAAGCTTGTGGCCGAACTGTCCTCATGATGCCTCACTGCAACAACTGATAGTGCTCACCGCAGAGCTACGGTTGCCAGTCCAACCCAGGTGCCGGATGACCCACGATTTTTCAAAGAATGGCGGTGAGTGGAACATAATCCATGCATCTGCAAGGCATTCATAAACACTCTTTACCACATTTAAATTACATATAAACATAAACAACGTAAAGAAATATCATAAATATCATATCTACAAATATATATCGACAAGTACAGATATCTACTAATGACAACTGACTCTTGCTCTGAATGACTCTTGACCTACGTACTGCCCCCATATATCTCGAATGCTGTTCATCTTTGCCTTCTCACATCTTCTCATCCATCCACTGGTGCCCCATGTTTCTTTGGTAGCACCTCCCACTTGGTCTCCGTCTGCTTATCCACCCCGGAGTCTCGGTGACGCAATCTCAGCTCCTCATCTTCGGTGATCTCACCTTGAATCAGTGAGGGGAAAGGGAATGGAGAGTCAATTGAAGACCTGGAAGATGGAAAAAAGGAGGAGGAGGAGGACGAGGTGATTCAACCTTGAAGAAATACAAAGGATCAAAAGCAAGTTCCGAGCTACTGTAAGCTTTTCAACTTTCAACTATCAGTGATATCTTATCTCTTATAGTCCAATCGCAATTTGGTAATCCCTAGAATCTTTGATGGCTGTTGCCAAGACCCAAGGGACAATGGCCCATGGCCAATGGCATCGATAATCCCGCAGAATGATGGTACGACTGCACTGAGACCCAGAAATGGCCAGTTGGGACACCATGCAGCCTCACAGGGGTGGGGACCCACCCGATGACCCAAGCCACCCTTCGAAAATACTTTTTTGGTGTGTGTGAAATTCCCGGGCAGTCTACAGTAGGGATTCGGCTCCAAAAGTTCTAACCAACTAAGTCCGCACGTAAGATGCAGGTAGGCAAACTATTCCAACTTCTGCGAACGGGAACGAAACATCTGACACCTTTCAGCCCATCACTGAACCAAGCATATGTACAAACTATTCATATCCGGGCCTGGGCATGTGTGTATACATGATCTTTTACCAAATACACGAACGAATGAATCCATTAATCGCAAGCAAATAGGAAGGAAACCAATGGATAGATAAACAAAATCAAACGAAAAAAATAGATGAATAAACAAGTACTCGATAAAAAGCATCAAACAACTTGTGAATGAATGAGTCACATAAGTCAATTCACAAGCAGATTTCTAGCTACAAATGGATCCCGCATTCTCCAGAAGAATTTTCACATCTCCAAGCTTGAGGCTTGTATCCTAGTCCCAGTAACAGTGGAAAGTTAGATCAAGACAGGGCCCAACAAAATCAACACATTTTTGATTGGCAACGTGGGACAATTCTACACCTGAGCAATAGTGCTTGTTCAAGAGACTGCAATGCAGGAGTCTGCAATCCTTGTGTAGCATTTCCTGGCAGCATTTCGATACCTGAGAGGCTGAAATGAGCAAATGGGAAAGGTTTCATCATACAAAACTGCCATAAAACTGCCTAAAAAGCCACACATTGGGAACTGCCCCTAATTATCCTGCAAGGTTCCTCAAAAGGAAGCTAAAAGATGAGTCCTTTACAACTGTTACAGGTTGGATTCAGACCTCAAGCCATACATTAAGACTCCAGCATGGTAGTAGCATGCCAACGATACTTCTCAGATCTAAGAATCTGGCCGAACTCTAAGACTTCACTCATCTGAATTAAGCATTTTATTGACCTAAGACCTAAATGTCTTGACAAGACATTTAGCGGTATAGTTGGACCAAACCACAAGGCTTCTGCAGTATGTTTCTGAATGATTCAACTTTCGGCGCTAAAGCAATGCTGAGTTTTTGCTACAAATTTGCCAACAAGGAAAAAATGCTGACATTTTGGGCACCCCCCCTTTGGAACATCCACGACTAGAAGTCCAACGGAGCCTTTCTTACGCTAATAACTTGAAGCCTTCACCCTCGACAGCCCCAAACTCCCATAGTGTAGCTGGGGTTGCGCAAGAGTTTCTGCTTGTCAAAGCTGTGGAAGATTACAAACCACGCTTCACATAGCACCTGAAACTCGAAGTGTTTTCAGCCCAACCCTGACTGCTAGTGCTGCCCTGGCAAACAGGTGAAGACTTACAAACGGTTCTTGAATCAAATCTTGGCCTTCAACACAAAACAATCAGATTGAAGTAAAATCAAATACCGGTTCAAATTAAATTCATTGACTATTCGACCCAAACTTAAACTCAATTGTTCTCCAACCTGACATGTTCACTCCAACGCATCCATAACCCGAGGTCCATGGTACTGTACCTACTTCGTACCAAGCCCATCTCAGGAGAAGTACCAGAACCATTCGGTAAGGTTCAACTGACAAACCATCCTGCAACCCATCTCTTTCAGGGTCCAGCTGATGGTTTCAGGGATGGGAGTCTCAATGGTTGCCAAGCCTCTTCCATTTGGGGCCACTTGAGCTGCAAATTGCTAGCATGCAACTCCTTGGCTCAGGACGGAGTGTTCATGCTAATGTCAGAAATGGTTGTGAGCCAGTTAGATGTTCAGGGAGTCACTCTACCCAGAGGTTAGTTTCCAACCATAGTCACTACTTGCTAACGACCTAGCAGTAGCTAAGTGGTTTATAATCTCGCTTGAAGACCTTGCTTCCCAAGCTATTTACTGAATCCTCGAATCCTCCCCATACTGAGCTTCTTTCCAAGGCTCAGTTGTGAGGTCGGCCACCTTCAACTTCAAGGATCGGCGGCGGCAGCTGTATAGCAACCATTGCCCCAGGATGCACAGGATCAAAAAGCCTGAGAGGTTCGGTTGCCCAGGCGTTGCTTGGTTGAGGGCATGGATGTTTGGGATTGTTTTTGGGACGGTTTGGCTGGGATTCAAAACTCCAACCAGCAACATGTTGGGAAACAAATGACAATGGTAGGGAAGAGCTGGGATGAATAGCTTGGCTTTCATCTTGCTGTTCGGTGACAAATTTGGGGCATTTTAGTCAGCATGGAAAAAGTGGCACTGGCACTTCAAAAGCCTCTGCCTAGTTCATTGTCTGGAAGCATCGTATAATGTACCTTCTTCACTTCACATCAAAGTTGTCAAAGGCCCAATGCCCGAAAGCTTCAAAAAACCAATAAATCCATGTACATCCAATGTATCCAACAAACTTAGGATGCTTTCTGAATTCAATATCCAAGCATCTGTGTGCCAGTGCCGCGCTCCCATGCAGCGCCACTTTGACAGGATCCAAGTCATTGGTGAAGCCAGCATCCAAGCGGCGAAGTAGCAGCAACAGGGCCAGAACCAGCTGTGGAACGTGGCAGTAAAGCAGGAAACGGCTGCCTCGTTTTTCGGTCACTGTAGCTTCGCATTTAAAAAAAAGTGACACTGCAGCCCTGCCTTTTCCAAGAAGTTCAAGATTACAATTTCCAAATGAGTTATAGCTTCAAGAGCCAAATGGGGTCGGGGGTCCCTTGCACTCGGAATACCAGGCAGGGAGGATCCCTGCCACACCAATCATGGAACCATCACGGTCAGAGAGGCCATAAGGGCTGTGCCCTATATCCAGATTTCATCAGACA
>DF243296.1:0-39949 GCA_000507305.1 Breviolum minutum Mf 1.05b.01 | reverse complement strand
CTGATTCAAACAAGATCTATGCATCAAGGGTCGCTGAGAATGTCCCTTTCTTCAAATCAAACTTCCAATTCATTCCGGGCGTTGCTGCTATCCCTGGAGAAGAGGGAGATCATGTTGAAGAAGTTGTGCATGGATCGGATCCACCAAGAGCAGAGGAAGTGAGAGGAGTTGCTCCTGAAGAGCCTCTTCCGTTGCTTTCAGATGCAGTCGTTCGTGCTAGGGTCGAAGCTGTTTCCATAGAGCACCGTATCAGCCACTTTCCTAAGCACCCGCTATGCGATGTTCCCGATCCTGAATCTGATTTGCCTGAAAGCACTCAATTCGGAGAACAGGTCGCGGTTGACCATATGGTGGTGTCGAAATCGTCTGATGGGAAAGAGTTCTTAGTTCTGGTAGTGCATGATTCGTTCAGTGGTATCATCAACGCGTACCCCACTTCTTCAAAGGGATCTGACTTTGTGTTTTCATCTCTCCGCCACTTCGTAGGCCACAGGTGTAAAAACCCTGATACCGTGTGTCGCAGCGACGCAGCACCGGAGCTCCTTAAGGCAATCCGAGACCTGGGGTGGCTCCCAGAGACCAGTCTGCCACGAAGGTGGCCACGCAATGCGAGGTGCGAGAGAGCAATCAGGTCATTTGAGGAATGTTGCAGGTGCCTTGACTTGCAGGGTGGCTTCGCGACTTTGCCGTTACGCGGCAGTCGCCATCAGTATCCCTAAATGGGAGCAAGCATTCGGCACCGAGTTCAAAGGAGCGAGTTACGCTCTTGGACAGCTCGTATTTTACCGTACGAAATTCCAGAATAAGTCGAAAATCGCACCCAACGCATCACCCGCGCTAATGGCGGGGTGGAAACTGGAGTTCGGGTTAAGATACAAGGGAGTCCTTACTCTACTGGATTACCAGGCACTTCGTCAGGGAAAAGTCGTGCTTGTCTCAGCACCAGACCGCGAGGTTTATGCAAGGGACAAGATTGTGTTTCCTCTAGCTGACTTGGCCGAGACAGCTTTGGAGAACTTTTCTGATCCTTCGATTGAAAGCCTGGATCCTCAAGAGCCATTGCCGATTCCATTCATCGATGATGAAATCCGCCACAAAGCTCGTAGGGTGTACATCACATACAATAGGATTCAAAAGATTGGTATGACACCAGGTTGCCGAGCATGTTATGCCCAATCAAGCAATCATACCCCTGAATGTGTTGCAAGACATGAAGAAGCTTTTGGTCGTGAGACTGAAGAACCACAGCAACATCATCCTGATGAACTTGAAGACCTTTTTGATGACGTTGCACCAATTCATGATGAGCTTGAACCATTTCAGGAAGTTGATTGTGACTATGTTCCAACAAGTGAAGAAGATGAAGAAGATGTCCCTGAGTGCCCTCTTCCAGGTGAGTCTGAAGAAGAACAAGAAGATCCTCTTGCTGGGATTTTTGCCGAATCTTCAATTCAGGGGGGTGGGATTTGCTGCTTAGGCGCAACCGCCAGTCCAGAAAAGAAGTTGCCCAAACATGGCAAAGGTAAACACAATTTGATCGGAAAAGATGTCTTGTTTGAATTTGCTTGTGCAAAGGACTCAAATCTTGGAAAAGTAGGACAGGAGTATGGCATCAAAGTCATTCGTCTTTGTAAAGAAAGCATTGACTTAGAAGATCCTCAAAGTATCGACCAACTTGCCGCTCAAGTTGATGCCTTGCCAGGATGTTCCATTCACTGTGCCATCGAGTGCAAGCCATGGTCACAATGGCAGCATTTAAACCAGGCCAGAAACCCACGGTTGAAAGCTCGTATCCTTGCTGAGCGTGCTGCGAGCGAAGCCTTGGTCAAGCAATACATACGCATCGCAAATATATGCTTAAGGAACGGGGGGGACTGTTCATTTGAATGGCCCCGGTATTGCTCCGGCTGGTCGTTGGTTGTGCTTCAGTCCTGGATTGTTGAAAAGCTGCTTCACTCAGCTGTGTTCAGCGGCTGCTCGGTCGGCGTGACAGCCGAAGGAGGCCTTCCGGCGAAGAAGCCATGGAGGTTCGTAACCTCGTCGGCTAGGTTAGCACAGAACCTTGGGTCATTAAGATGCACCCACGAAAGACATGCTCCTTTGCAAGGAAAGTATACTCGACTTTCAGCATTTTATCCCGAGTCTCTTTGCAGAATCATGATTGAGTCGTTATATCCGCACATAACCAATCAGCAAGTGATTTCAATGCCGTGCATCGCAAATCAGAGTCAATCCCATCGTGCTAGGCTTGTACCGTCATGGCCATCCATCCCACTTGAAGTGCTTATGTTTGAGTCTGGAATCAAAAGTTTTCGAACACCAGCCTATGTACATCGCCTTTTGAGTCAGGAAGAGTGGAGAGGCAGACCTGAAGTTCAAGCTGCAATCGATTCAGAGCGAGATGGACTTTTGCTCGAAGGCACGTGGCGTGAGGATGAGATCCTTGCAAAAGATGTTGTAGTCGAAAGTGCCAGGCTCAAAGGCGAGACCATCCATCTTGGGTCGCTTATGACCATAGTCTCGATTAAGGGATTCGAAAAGAATCCTGACGAGTGGCGCATAAAGGCAAGGGTTGTGTTCAGAGGGGATGCAGTGAAAGACCAAGATGGCCTTGGTGCTATCTTCCAGGACCTTTCCGCAAGTGCTCCTTCGTCAATATCTGGTTTGAACACAGTGATCACATTCAGCATGATGCCTGGAAACCATTGTACAACCAGCGATTGCATCAGGGCTTACATCCAAAGTCCTTTGAAGACAAAACATCGGACGTTTGTATTACTTCCCCCGGAACTCGTTCCACAGTCAAAGAAGCATTTGAAGTCTCCATGCGCACAACTGCACAAAAGCCTTTACGGCCATCCGGAATCATCAGCTCATTGGCAATCCCATTTGTCAGCTGTTCTCCAGAAGCAGTTAGGAGGTGTGGAATTTCAGAACTTGCCATCGGTATTTTGGTTTGATTCCATGACTCTCATCCTTAGCGTTTATGTTGACGACTTGACGCTAGCTGGAGAAGCATCAAAACATGACATTTTTTGGAAGACATTGAAACAGCATATCAACTTGGATCCGCCAACTGAGTTCGGTCGTGTCCTTGGTCGAGATCACAGACTTGTGAAGTTTGAGGAATCTCGTGCCCTTGCTCTTGAATGCAGTGATTTTGCTTGCCAATGCGTTTCGCTGTATGAGGAGTTGTCTGGTGTTCAGGCTAAGCCGTTTCGGACACCGAATTGCGACGAGGGTTCACTTGTTGCTTCCAATGATGAAACTCGTGGTCAACTCGCAGGCGTGGCTGCCCGATTAGTGATGAAACTGATGTGGTTGTGCAGGATTGGCCGACCAGATGTCATGATCGGTGTTGTCCAATGTGCTAAGCACGTAACTTGTTGGTCGTTGAACGACGACAAGAGGATTCAACGTATTGTGGGATACTTGAAGTCCACTTCTGATTATGCCCATGTCATTAAGATCAGTGACGTTCCTTCCGATCTTTCGTTGTCCCTTTACTGTGACGCAGATTTTGGTGGGGATGTCAAGGACATGAAGTCCACATCCGGATTCGTGCTGGCAATCGAAGGTGAGAACTCGTTTGCTCTGTTGGGATGGGGCAGTAAGAAACAAAAGGTGATTTCTCGTCGTAGTACAACAGAATCAGAGTTTGTTTCGCTATCATCAGCCTTGTTCCAAGAAGCCCTTCCGATGTTGGAGGTATGGCAAAAGTTGATACCAGCTATCAACTTAGTCATTCACGAAGACAACACTGCGTGCATAGCCATACTTCACAAAGGCTATTCACCGAAGTTGAGGTCCTTAAGCAAGACTCATCGCATCAACGTGGCCAGCACTTGTGAGGCCATCACCAATTCCAATGACATCACCGTAAAGCATATCAGCACAGATAAGCAGAAAGGTGACTTAATGACGAAAGGACTTCCTGTTCAAAAGTGGTCCGCAGCATTAAACATGTTGAACATTGTTTTTCAAAGGCTACCTGACTTGAAATGAAGTTGTCAATTGCCTTTAGCATTGTATGACTGATGCTTTGGAATTGAGCTGAGGTCTATCTTTGCTTGTTAATCCCTGCTTTGGATTTTGCTGCCTTGCGCTTTATCCTCTAAAGCATCGGACTTGTTATCCATGGATTTTGCGTAGTCACTTCCTTGGATTTTTCATCAACACATGGTTCATGTCTGGCTGTTGTTAACGCTCCTTGTTCCTTGTTTGTTGTCATCATCATCATCATTATCATGAATTCAATAGTTTGTACTTGAATGTACATGAAATTGCCAGGCATGCTGGGATTTGTAAAAGATCCCTTTCATCCTTGCCTGGAATGTAGAGCTGTGAGATTTTGAGCATCGAGTTCACCGTAAGGCGCCACGAGTGAAACTCTTTGCTGGATCATTTGAACAACCTGTACAGTTCACGGTCAGGGGGGACTTGAAAGATATGGAGTCAAACCTATCCCATATCATTCATATGTATAGACCCTTTCTGAATGGTTGTTCATTTGATGTCATGACTCATATTTGGCTCAAGTAAAAAGAGCGTGTGTTATTTTGCATTTGGGCTTTTAACCCAAATTAGTGTTACCATATTCGATTATGACCATGACTATGTCTTTAAACGTATGGACGCATGGCGATGACGACTCAATATCACTGTAGGCACAGGATTGCACCTGCTTTACCCGGCTCAGCATTGACGGGCGGTAGGAATTGTATCATTGTATCGATGATGTGTCATGCTCATGTTTGTTCGTGGTCTGATTCTGTCTAGATACACGATTTTGGGTAAGTGTGTAAGACCATGTTGCCATTGTTAAAGAGGTACGAAGTGAAGAGATCAAGAGAGAAAGAGATTTATTGAAACTCACTTGAAATCCTACCTGCTTTTTGCCGTGTTGGTATTGCTTTGCCATCGTGGTGCTGTTTCAAGGTAGATGTCCAGGTATTTGGATGTATGATGTTGCAAGCCGTGGCAGATCAAGTTGCAGAAAGCTGTGTCCCAAGATTAAACTATTCATGCACTGTCAGTGCGGCATGCTCATGGTGCCCTGATGCACTATACAGTGGCGTGCTATGATGTTTTTTGCAATTACTCTTTGCTTCTGAGGCCCACAAGCTGTTGCACACTTTGGAGGAGTGGAGGCTTTGGCTTGTTTCCAAGATTTCATAACGTTTCTTGTAAATCTGTGTGTGATGTGAAAGACATCACTCAGACCCGATCCGGATCCAAAGTGCTTTTGCTTTTGGGAGGCAGTGCTCCAGAGTTTGAAGCGGCATCGAGAGGACGGCATTTGACTTCACAGATACTGTTTGCAAAGGACAGAACCGTGCAGAAGCGCTCAGGACTATAGATCAAAAGAGGTCAGAAAAGGGATGACACACACAGAAAATTTATGGAGACTGTGAAGATGTCTATGTATATATATAATATATATATATATATTAATGTGTTTTAATATAATATATTTGCCCGAAGCTCATCAAGGACACCAGCAACTGATGCAGTACCATTTTCTGAATATGCGTATCTATGTGTATGTGATATCGTTCATTATTTATATATTATATACATGTATATTCACAGACAAGTATTATGTTGTTCGCAGTCCAAAAAGGTCCATGCCCCATATATGCCGTCGTAGTAACTTCAATGTTATAATGTTTATAAAAAGTTGTTTGAAGTTATACCACTACAACATAGTTGCATCACACATGGGTTTGTGTGGGCTGCAGGACGGGCGGCTTCAAGAAATGGCCGTCCAAGCGACTGAATCTCAGCATTGAGTGTCAAGGAAGGAGGTCAACGCTGTGAGATTCATTGAGATTCCATCAATTTCGATCCGTGCAAGTGTCACTCGTGTCACTCAACTTCCTAATCATGTGGTTTTACAATGTTTTACAAAGTTTTTGATGACCATGAGAAACAAAGCACCGCAAAGATTCTGCTTAGGCTTTGTAGTCTCGGACGTCAAGACCAAATATGCAGGTGCAACGATTGTCATGAGTTTTGATTTCAAGCAGTGAAACATTTCCGCCATTGCAAAGCCAGAGCGGGATGCAAAGACCATGACAGGATAAAGGTTGTAGAATATGGCGCGGCTCTGAGTTGACAGGTTCAGATAGGAGAGATGGGATATGAGCATTCAGATCGCACGGCAGTGTAGGGTCTGACTACCCAACGAGCTAATCATAGCAAATTACCATACTTTTAGTTGATCCTTTGCTGACAAGGATTGCCGAAGGATCCCAGTCTTCAGCTCAGACACCAGAATGTCATGGCAGGTGCAGGAGATGGATGGAGATGGCACTGTCGGACAGCTATGGCAGTATGGCATGACATGGCTGAGGTAAAGCCCTCTCGTCCAAAGAAGAGCCTGTTTTATTCGTGCCTGACGACGGCTTGCGAGGGAAGAAGGTTGGCGTCAGGGTTTCTTTAGAAGTGTGGAAAACTTTTGTTGATACTTGCTTCCGGAAGTTTCACCTGCGCTTGGGCAGTTTCTATGTCAGGTGGAGTTGTGGACACTGTGGGGCCGCAGCATACCACAACATGAGGAAGCTTCTCGCGCAAGAAGTCTAGGAAGGGCATAAAGTAATTCCATGTATATAATTCCGTGAAATTTGTCATGTGAAACAAGCACTAGCTTGATCAAAAACCCAATACAGCCAAAACACCGATTCCATCCACTTCCGCACTTTGTTTCGATCGATGTACATGTCCCTGTAGTCTCATGCCAGCTTGGTGAATGGGGACAGGCAGATGCCATTCCATCTCACACGAAGGAAGAGATCGCCTCATCAGACGAGAGAAATGACGAGATGTTGCAGGACGCTCCACCAGAGGCAGGATTTGGATAGCTGATCTTGAGGCAGAGTATTACCATAGATATGATAAGCGTTTAGTGACTTCGCGCCAGTCGATCAAGTAGCCGTAGCCCTTTCGAGTCCATATTGCAATGATATATAATGCATTCATGTAGAATATATTGCTGGGCACGCAGCGTTTCAGCAAGTGCGAGGAGACGGCGTTTGCAAACTCTTACAACTTGAATTCCATTCATGAAGCAAACATTGAAGTGGAGGCTTCGCTTCCTTGGCACATTACTGTCTTAAGTTGTCTAATTGCAGCCGCACAGCCGCTATGTCACTGTGTACTTCCACGTCATCTGAGTAAAAAACTGGCTTCGATCTCTCATTTGGCCAGCCGACAAGTGAGACGCCTTAAGGCTTGTAACCATCTGAAGATTACCTTGGAATTGCAGACTCAGCAGCACCGGACAAGCTTGCACTGGGAATCCATGATGAAGTGCTGCTGCTGCTGCTGCTGCTGCTGTTGCCCTAAAATTCTGGGAATATAGTTGTCAACTCTTGTTTCTTCAGATCGATATGTTAAATATGTATTAATATGTATATATGATGTGTGTAAATGCGTCTGTACTGTGGTTGGATTCCTTCCAGTGCAGTGGCTAGAAGGGCCCCAAAGGAAACAGTCTGGTTTGTAGCATTCAGGTCACAGAGGAGCCAGCCGTGCGGGGTGTTCAATTGTGATGGCCTTGGGTCCTTGCCATGGTTAGAGTCGAAGATAGTGTGAGATGCGAGGCCAAGGGTGATTGCGCATCCGAGGCTTTTTCGTGCTTTGCTCCATCCTCATGGTGAAGTCGCAAGCGTTTTGCATTCTGTTGCTGCCTCAGAAAAGTGATTTCAGAGTTGTGTTGTCAAGACATGTCAAAACCATGTCAAGAAATGCTTGGACAAGGAATGGCACCTAAAATTTAGATAGAACATGTGATGCAGCTACAACTGCTGTTGTGCAATGCTGCCAGCACTGCCATGCAAGTCCGCTGTCACGTCTGCTTGGTTCATACGCCATCAATTCATGTACTTTGGTTTGATGTTTGCAACTAGCCACGCTTGTGCCAGATTGGCTGAGTCCTGTTTTGTTTGTGGTAGTGAAAGACACGTGTACAGCCATCCAGCACCAAAAATGCCCTACAGCCAGATTGAGGGTGGGCTGTGGACGCCATGCCGTCTTGACTGAAACAAACTTTAGAAAATCATTTCGTTGGCGGACTGCCAGACCGCCAGCATCCCCGATCAACCACGATGTATCGGGTCGTTATCAAAGCCTGATCAATTGGTTTGCTAAGAAGATCCTGCATTACATGCAGTCGTTTGCATAATATGTGTCTTTTGCATCACGTTCCTATGTTCTTTTGGGTGATGCTCGAGGCAACTTGTTCACTTTTGGCTCACATTGCCGGAGATGGGAAGGAGTACCAGGTGTTGCCTGCCTTCGTGGGATAATTCTATTATACATTATTATACTATTTCATGTATTTTCTGCAATCTAGATGGCCAGGCCCACGTGCTGGAAGAGGGAGGCCGAAACTGATTTTGGATGCTTTTGGATGCGCTTGTTGCTGCAGGATGTTTCAGAAAGAGAGAGGTCTTGGCAGTTCATCGAAGAGTGACTTCTGACAAATCCTGTAGCAGTGATGTTTGATGTTATTTGGCTTGATAGTGCTACGAAGATTCGTAGCCAACAATAACTACACCATCCAAGTTTTGCCAATATTTGTGCAGACGTCAAGCCCAAGGCTTGTGATGGTCATACAGTCATATATCATCATTGTCTCTGGAGGCATTGTTGCAGCAACTCGATCTGCCCACATGCATGCCTCAGATCCCCAAGTGCAGGCACAGTTCGTGGCCCGACCAGTGAAGCAAAAATAGAAGAACATCTCACAGAAATCTCCAACGCATAGAAATATGATGAACTATGATGAAATAGAGAAACACGCATGTTTTTGCCCCTCGGGCTAAGTTGCAGCTGTGGAGGTGGATGCATTTCACCTTCTCCTGAACCTGGTATCGGAAGGAAAGACCTCAGTCCACATGCTTTGTTGCAAGTAGAGAATTGATCAATTGATCGTCATTCATTCATACGAGATACATAATGACGTGATATGACATGTACTTTGCTGCATGTATTTTAATGTGCTTCTGTTCCGCTTTTAATATATGCTTTCAATCCTACCTTTTGGTGCGCCAAGGTCCCAGTGATTTGGTCCAGATGGCAACAGCTTACGGAGCGGTGGAATTGATAATGCAAGCGTTGAGGTACAGAGCCCAAGTCAACCAACCAGAGAAGGGTTGGCTCCAAACGCCAAAGATCAAACAAGGAAATCAGCAGATGAGGGAGATGAGGCAAGGAAATTCATGATAATTAAAGCGAAACAAATGAAACAATTCCAAGATTGTACGAGAGAGTGAATTCATGTGAATTCGTGGACCTGCGCAGCCTGGGTCGACCTAGGACATATCCAGAGCTCAAAGCGGTGCTGCGTGCGAGTGCAAAACTGATTCGCAGCCTGATACGTTTTGCGCTTAGAGCTTTTCCGGAAGCATGCAACTGCAAACTAGACTGATATAAAATGATTTAAATATGTATATGTATACTGCACGGCGTCTAGGTCCGCCCAAGTTCTCCAAGGTTAGGTCAGAGATGCATTCCCAACTGCTCTATTCGTTTGGTTTGTGTCTACTGTTTGGTGCTGGGTGCTCTATCGCTCCCCCACCTAGCCTCACCAAGTTGGTGGTGATCGTTCTGCTAGTGAGTCCACTCTGTCGCGCAATTTTGAGGCTCGGCAGTTCACTCTTTTCATCTCTTAGCTCACCTGTTTCTTGAAAAAGCTTCAAAATATGTTTGAATATGATTGGACATGTTTCAATTGGCTGGGACATGAATGATGGGGCAAATGGAATGGTGCGCCCCCTTTATGCAACTTGGCACCGCAATGGTGCATTCCTTCGGCGTACTTGCTCCATCCAAACTGCTCAGTGAATTGAAGCTCTTGAGTCACTGGCTGCAGGATCGCCTCACCAACTTTGATGGATTTGCTGAGGGCCTGAGGGTCTGGAGCCAAAAAGTGAGCAACAGATTCGTTCAGATTCCGTTGAAATCAGAGCGAGAATGTCTGGAACAAGTCTTCAACTACAACCATCTTCAACCCTTCATTTCAGTGCAAGTTTCTACATGGACTTTTGGCTTGCAGTTATTTATATCCAGATTTGTTTGAGGTCGACACCTTTCTACAGGACCATGGAAGATTTGAGTTATATATCTATATATGACTCTATATATATATACCCTTTGGGGGAGAGCAAACAAAAGATGAACATATTTGGACATATGATGAAACATGTATTTCCAGTATTTCAATGTGTACTACATATGCGTGTACTACATATACGCATATGTAGTACTCACATAGTACTCACACACCAGTGAAGCTTTTCAGACACCCGCATGCAAGAGCCGCCAATGCGCTCAAGCCTGTTTCATTTTCTTCAAAAGCTATCCCGCAGGAGCTTCGGCGGTATTCCGCAGATGTGGCCACAAGGCATGGGAGTCAACAGTGCCGCAGCCATGAAGGGGTCACGGGATGTCATGGGCATCATGAACAACGACGTAATTAGACAACTGACAACAACAGGCCCTGCTAAAACAATCAAACATATGCAGGATGCAGTTGTGATGTCTTCTGATGAGAGCGTGGAGTTGGTTTCTAGTAATCTTATGTAATCTTTGCCGCCTTCGATGGCCTTGGTTCCTAGATGCACTAGTTTGCAGCTATCACCGATTCAGAGAAGGCTTGTGGAGCCTTGGCACCTGGGCCCCAAAACTGCACACTGCACGACATGTTCACAGCAGATCTAGGGGTCTCTCATAGCCATTGATCTCCGTGGCCATTTGAGACTCTATTCTCCGTCTCGTGCTCTCCCTTCTTTGGTAGCGGATCATGTCCAGAACATCTTCAAGGCCACCTCATCCTGCAAATCCTAATGATTTCTTTACCATGCTGTGTGGCCAGCAGGTAAAGGTCTCTTGGAAAGCAACTGGCAAATTGAACATGGGTCATGTGAAAACTAAATTGCACGTGTGCATGTATTTGGCGCAATAACCAGTTATAATACAAAGTTCTACATAGGTACACGTAGTATTGCATGTGACATAGTTCCAAACTGGATTGAACTAGCGGACGAGTGGACATGCGTAGCAACTCAGGTCAAGAACACCTTCCTGGATGATGTCGTCCGTGAGCAGTCGTCCAATGAGTCCACCCTGGTTGAAGCACAGACATGTCCTGAGTTCCGAAACCGGAAGGATGGATTGTCCAGCAGTTCGGCGAGTCATTCAGGTGCATCGGCTTCAGTCGCCACACACTCTGATTGGCTTGGTGACCAAGAGCTCATGCCAAACACTCTGCAGACTCTGTCAACACCACCGGCTTCCTTGCGATACCAGGTTCCCAATGGCTGCCAGGCAGATGTTGTAGACTTCACAGATGTCATACCACGCACACCTTTAGAGCTTTGGCATGACCAGATGAAAAGCCAGGAAGCTTTGTTGTGCGCACTGCAAGCAATGCCTGATGCACCATTTCGACACCTGTTGTCACCTCCGCCACGTCCTTATCTTGGGAAGATTCCGGCAGCCATAAATGCAAATTTGAATGCAGCTGCCTCTGCAGCTTTCTCTCCGCTGCCCAATGTGCCGTGGGCACCTGTATTGAGCACCATCCCGCCAGCCAACGAGTTTTTGGCACCAGTTTCTTGGATAGTTTGCCGGCTTTACAAAAGTTGTCTTGTCCCATTTGTGACTATTTCAAGGTACTCACCAGAGATTCGAGAATTCAGCAGACAGTCAATGCAAAATCAGTTTGTAGTTTACAGATCATTGCAGCAGTATATAGCAAGACACTCGACATACTTTGGCTGAGCATGGCGGGTATGTAATGTAGAGATTGAATGCAAGTTCATATTGATCATATAGGATGATTGGTCATATTGATAATCTTGCATGTCTAAGACGATAGAAAATGTAGCAAGTCCTGGTGTGCGAGGTTGAACAGGTGGAAGGAGTGAAATGTGGACTAGAACCTGGCCACGAAGCTGGCTACGAAACCTTCGAGATCCCTGAGCGACCACAGCCAGATGCTTGTTCTGGTGATGTAGCTGAGCCGGGCTGGAGCCCGAAAGAGAAGAAGAACGGTAAGAAGAAGACCGTTTCCAAGATTTGGTGCCACTTCTTTCTAGACCCAACTATGCTTCGCCATGGCTTTGACGTGAACAAGAAAGTCATTGGTCATGGAGGTGCCAATACCAAGCGCATTTTCGAGAAGACAGGCCTTTTTCATCCTTTTTCATCCTTTTTCTTTTCACTTTACTGGAGTCTCATGCTTTTGGAATTGGGAGGGGAAAATCGAACACTTTTGTTTAATCAAAATGTGAGTCCGAAGATTGACATTGTTGTTCGCTGTGTCCGCAAGCTTTTGCAATTGTCAAAATTTGCAGGAGCAAAGATCCGCTTGCGGGGTCGTGGAAGCGGACATAATGAAGGAGAGCGGGGAGAGGCTCCTGTGCCTTTGATGCTGGCAGTGCAAATCTCAGCTTTTGGTTTGCTGAAGATTGAAAGAGGACCAACATGAAATAAACAGGATTGGAAAAAAACGATTGCATCAGAATCAAACAAGAATCACAAGACACACGCACACACACACACACATACTGTAATGTATCATATCTACACGTATATGTGTGTATATATACATATTAAATAGATGCAGCAAACAAGGCAGGAAGGAAGAAAGGGAGAAGAACCCCACCCTCCTTCCAATTGATGCAGAAGTCTTAAGTTGACTAAACGCCTGGAAGAAGAATTTTAAAGATTACTGTAACTTTTTGGATCTTTGCCCCAGCTCGACTAGTTTCTGGGTGGTCCCCACACACTGTGCCGGACATACAAACCAAATAAAACCTGCTTGTTTTTTGATTTAGAAGAACTTGTTAGTGACAGAATTTATATATTTTTTGCTACAGTAAGTATTTTTGATGCTCCTGAAGATCCTTCGGTGCCTGAAGTTGCCAGGGGTTTGCAAGATACTGGACTTAGCAGTAGCAATCAGCAATGCATGCGTCCAATGACCCACAGAATAGATCCTGCATGTGTGCGGGACATTGCGTGACAGAATGTAGCCAGAGTGCACCAGTTTGCACTAAAGCCAGGCATGACACTTACTGTATAGGACTGAATTCGATTCGGACTTGTGTCATTGTTGGCACACCGAGTTATCATGATGTCTTGAGAACCTTTCGTTAGAATTTGCCTCTTTTTTTTGGCCGCTTTGCTTGAGGTGACATCTGAGACACGCAATCACGAGAACTTCTTGCATGCGTTGGAGATGTCCGCGCAGCTGCTGCAGACCGTAACGTCCAAGTTCCCTGATTTCTGCCGACTCCACGGACATCAGGGCGAAATTCCACAGCCTCTTTTCTGGATTGGGGACGCTTCCCCCGATGCACTGGCGTCTCTTGAGCTTGTGAGTGAATCTCGAGTCTTAGTTGGCAAGACAGAGGTGACAAAAGCATTGGATGCTGCAGCATCTCCAACTGTGGCTCGCAACAGTCGGCGAGGTGGCTACTGAGCTGGTGAGGCGAGCTAAATGCATGTTGCAATGAACCTACTAATTGCCTCTATTTTCACTAATTCGTCATAAACGTTGAAGGCAGATGCCTTCTCAAACATAGCATCTTTGTACTCAAGCCCTTCTGATGGGAGTGCGAAAAGACAGACATGGCGCAAAGATGGTCAGTCAAAGCATGTTCAAGTGCCTTCGGAAGTAGTGAGCACCTTCGGAAGAGTGTGAGTGCCTTGATTTGCCGAACGGCAAATCCATGCCTCGAATTACTTTCGTGGATGCCGAATGGCATTTCATGTCCTAAGATCTCTCAACAACAAGAATTCCGCCCCTGCCGCATAGGCATGTACAGCCATCTCACGAGTCCCGCACCTTACAACTCATATGAACTCATAGCGTACATTCGGCCATAATCTGCCATAGTAGAGATCAGTGTTGCGCCAGCGGTGTAAAGGAAGTCACATTCAATCAGCCCATGCATGCCCATGCCAAGTTCAGACATTTTCAATTGTTGCTCAGATATGTTAGGAGACATTGATCTAGAAACTTGACGTTGGCCCAACCCTGATGATGAGCACGGCTCGTCGTGTGAAACGAGAAAAGGAGGGCAGGCCAAAGCATCATGCAGGGGATGTGTTACTTTGTGTTTAGACACTTTAAGACTTTTAGACATATTCAGGACTTTTGATGCATTTCCATGCAGTTTGATCCCATCCTGTTCGACTGAGAGTCCTCAGCGCTTTCTTCAATTCTGTTCAGGTGCACCGCACAGGGGTTGGTGGAAATCTTCATGAAGTCCCTTGCGACTTTTGCCGCAGATACAGAGATGAAGGACAGGGTATTCATAGCCAACCCGCAGCATCACAGCTGGACATCAATACAGGCAGAGGAAGGCCATTTCTTCAGCTGCCAAACCGAATTGTTTGCGTCCAGAATGTCGACAGGAGCGCATTCAGCATCATTAACATCATTATCCTCATGGTATTATATTCATTCAAATCACGTGTTTGCGACCAGTCATAACAAGCACATTTATAACATATTTACGCAGGTGGCCTGAAAACCATGTCCCATTTTTGAGCATTTGGCAGATATGTGAGACACGCATACGAGCAGGATGCACTGGCAGGTGCAATATTTTGTACACGTGCAGTGTCATCAGCGCCCACCCGCGGAGTCCAAAATCTACATCGCAAATATGCAAAGAAAAAAACATCGAATTGTGGAAACATGCATTTCGTCGGGGTTTTCTTCAAAAAATTGTTCACATTTTCGAATTTTTTCGAAAGGGGTGGGGGTTGGTGGACTGATGATAATGTTCCTTTGGCTCGGGATGGCTCGTGCACACATTTGATGCTACGCAACTGATCGGGGTGGGGTGTGTTTTTCTCTTTAGACGTGCGCAGGGTGGAGAGTATCATCTAGATGGCGTCTTGTGCAGATTAAGCTCAAGAGAGGTATGGTTTACTCCTCTAAAAAGGACACCACTGAGCTAGTTGGCTCCATCATGGATCCTCAAGTAAATGGGCCCGAGGAAGAGGATAATGAAGCTTAATGACACACATTGCAGGCAATGGCAGTGGAGAAATGCCTGCAAATTGAGCAATAATCTCATGACCATGAGGGGCGAAGCTTTTTGAAACGCTGAGCGCGCTTCCAACTGAGTCGTGTGAAAATAATTGCAAAAATCAAAATTTACATATACCCATGCAGATACACTTACATATTGTGTTGAATCATGCAGCATCAATGTCGCCAGATGTCGTACATGAAGGCTAAGCGACATGGTTCAATCAATGTAGTGAGTGGTTGCGCTGTGAATTGTGCGAGGAAGTCATATTGGTTGCCTACAGAGAGTTGGCCGCAAATCGTCCGATTCTAATTTGAAAATGACCTGATTGCCTAACTGGTTGCCGGTGCGTAAGCAAGAGGAAATGCCAAGTGCAAGAGCCAGGATAGGTCTTGCCTTGCCCATTTGTCCGCTAATCAAGCCCCACACAAAGTAAAACCACCAGGCATTTCACATGACTTTACGTTTGAATCAAACATTTGTTCAGAGGGCGATCGTTGTAAACAATCGCAGTGCATTGAAAGGACAGCTGGAATCGTTTTACACAAGCCATCCGTGGGCTTCCAACGATTGAAGCCCGTGATGTTGAGATGATTCGTAACCCCCACTTCGATTGGGGTGACTAATAGCCATTTTGTTTTTCCAATCGTTATTTTTTGTGTCATGAAGTTGCTATGTTCAGCTTCGTGATGCGTCCTGCCCACACGATTTTCATGATTTCCACTGTGGATCCTACTAGAGTCGAGAGATCCCAGGGGCTTCGTTGAGTTGTGTTAGTTCCAGGTACGCTTTAGCTAGTCTCTTGTGTATTGTTGCCATGGCCCCCCCCTTCTATTTGACGCTTTGTACATGTGCAGCTCAAGTCATTATGTATATACAACATTCGATTTCTTTTCCATTGCCCTTTGTGGTTCCTTCGGTGCTGACTCCTGGTTGCTTCTTATATAGTCTTTTTATGCGCTCATTTACTTTCATATGGATTTCAAATTCCATTTCATGTTCATTTCACTTCTTTAATTTCAATTCATTTCGTGTCGAAAATTCGAGATCAACCCAAGCTTTATCTACAGCCCCCTTATCACTTTTTTGGGTTCCTGTGGAGTACCTTTCCCAATTGATTTGAGGGTTGGTTTGAATCGCAGTTGATTTGACGCTTGATTAAGACTTTTTCATGCTTCAACTCAGCTGAAAAAATGAAAGGACAGGAAGTCAGTACACTCAAAAAGTTGGACCACTTTATTTGCAACCCCCTTTATTAGTCTCTTCTCAGCATGAGTGCTTCGCTTTTTGAGGCCGAAGCAGACATCGCATGACAATGCGAGGCACCTGGAAGGAGATCATGGCTGAGGTGAAGGCAGCATCCTTAGCTGCTGAGCAGACTTGTCTTAATTGGCGTTCTTGTTTTAGATTGGAAGAGAGAGGTATATATATAATATACAGAATATACATAAGTATGTATATATATATATAGAGGAAATTTAGTGAAAGTCTTAGGGAGGTTGCAAGCCCTTGGTCGGGTGATCGGGTCGGGTCAACTAGATCTCCTGCAGCGCCTGTTGCCTCTACAATGTTGTTCAACATGATCTAGGTTTTGGATCGTGCGGATGTATACTGTTGCGTGAAATACAGTGTTGACACAGTAGCACATCATCCACAGCATGCTGAAGCTGAACAATGCTCAGTCTCATCATTCTCCTTACGCCACAACGCTCATTTTGAGGCACATCAAGATCATCCCACTCTGCAGGTGTGGGCCTTGGGGGTTGTATATAATATATTATAATATGATTTACATGCATGGACAGAATCAAATGTAGAATGGATAGAATCATATGTGAGACTATTTGAATAACACATAATGGTATAGCATCAATTCATGAATAGTCATAAATGTCCAGCCCCGGAAAGTGAATTGACTCCAAAAAATCACTGGAAAGCCATTAGATACTTAATTTCAAGGGCTCAACTGACTCTACCTTCCTTACTTTTGAAAATGAATGAAGGGGTGGCAGTCCAGTCACCCCCCGCTACATAAGGTAGGATGCACATTATGACTTCTTCATGTGTATTCATATATGACGGATCATGGATGGATCATGGTATATGAAGTTTTGGCCTACTGGCTTAGTTGAGTGCAGGAGTGATGCGCGATACGGCTTAGTTGAGTGCAGAGCCAAGGTTTTTGGCTGTGACCTCATGGAGCTCCAAACGCGCGATTGTCCTGATCTAAGATCATGGTCGCCGAGTCGCCTTTCAGCCTTTCCTATCCTTTCCTGCCATTCCATTTTGATGTGGGCCTTGTAGTTTGGGCCTTGGTTTCGTGCGATTTGCAAAGATAGACAGGCATGCACCAACTACGTGCATGATTTGATATATATTTGAACATATTTGATATGATATTTACGACAGTAGTGCAGGCAGATACAACATGATACGTACACCGTTCTTTGAATGATACATTGACATGTAGAAACATGTTCAACATATCTTAATTATTGTGAGTGCTCGTTTGGGGGCACAGCCTTCACATGGTTGCCGTATATTGCAATACGATACAGGTCCATGTGGAGGTGATGATGCAGTGGTTCCTAGTTATGTGCAATCTATTTGGAATCTGTTTGCCGAGGAACTACGGGCAAACCCTAAAATTCTTGTACTATGTTTGCATCTGATCCGTCAAGTCCTGGCTGTTCAGAGGCGAACACGCCAACATTGAGGACGCAATTGTCTTTGGAGGTGCTAATCATGTGGGTATATGATGCTATATGTTTCTCACCGGTTCAGCAACAAGTGTATGCCGTTCAGAATTGTACATGGTTCCAACAGTTCCAACCCTGTCTTGCAACATCTTGCAACGGTGCAGGCATAGAGTCGCTCCTCAAGGTTCGGACCTGTGATCACCTGAAGAAACGTGGCATCGTCGTATGTCACGGCTGTGTGGAATGCGCTGGTCGCATGAGCAGAGCACCCCGTCAGGTTTTCAAAAATCATGCGCAGAATTTGACAGCGCTGCACTTGGCCAAAGTCATATGCACAGTCCTTGAAGTACAGTAATAATATGTAATAAGTAGATAATAAGTGATATTAATATAATATATGATAAGTAAATAATCTAATATGATTGACACCGTATGATGCTGTAAACATGTTCTGTGATTTGTGCGAAAACCCCATGCTTTGGAGATCTTTGGAGGACATGCCTTTTTTGCGAAAGGAGCCACTCTCTTTGCAGCTGTATTCCGGAGTGTGGACTGTCTGGCTTCCATAAATGCCAAGGTGCAGGAGCGATCATGTGTGGCAGCTGCAAAGCTCGCAAGCAGAAGTGTTGCACTTACTCGTTGTTTGCTCGAATTACTTTCAGACTTTAAGATGTATATAGATGTATGGTAACATGTATATAATCTATATAAAGTTGTAATTAGGGGACCCTCAAACTGTTTCCAACAGGTTTTGCTGATTTCAATAGATGTGTGACTGCATGCATTTTATTGTATATGTCGAAAATAGCTAGATCCCTGAGGCCCGGACATCAAAGCCATGTTCATTGAAGGCAGCCGGGATGGGTGAGAAATAATGTTTTATGCTTTTTGGTGCATAGGACCCATGCAAAACTGCCACCTTGTACCGTACAGTATGGCACCATACCGTACCTACGAGAGTATGCTTGGTTTGAAAGTCCCTGGTGTTGGATGGCTCTGCCAGCCATGCCAGTTTGATCAATTGTGATCCAAACCAAAGGATGCCAACGTCACTTGTCGAATTCCATATTTTCTCCTGTCAGCACAATGCCGACTCCGGCACGGCAGGGCATTTAATCCAGATGATCGTCGACATCATGGCTTGGCATAGAGGCCAAGTTGAGCAAAAGAGCAGAAGAAATAAAGATAAATTCTAAGGAGAGCAACTCGTCGAAATCGCAAAAGCTGTGCAGCTGTGTTGACTTCCATAAACTTCGCAGAAACAATCATACGTCATTCCAGCCTTCCAGGAAGCGAAAACCTGCAGAAAGTTGCATGCGTTGTGCTCTTAAGACAAGCACTCAGGATCACAGCCAGAGTATTCCGACATATCCAGACCCAAATTGCCATCATGCAAGAAGCTTGAGCCCGCAGGCTTTGTTCATGTTTGTTCATTTTGAATTATATATATATATATATATATTTGGTTTCCTTTTTGACCCGTGGTGCGCTCGTCATGGCTGCGTTAGTCCATCGCTTCCTCAATCGACATGTCCTTTGTGACATCACTCACATGCTGAATCAGAGGAAGGGCTATCTAACACGATTTTCTGAAGTTTCTCGTAGACCTCAAGTAGTCAAAAGTTTGACTACCATGACTGCTGCTCAAGGGCATTGAGGATCATTTCCGGGCAGACAGCACGGATGTAAAGAATGAAAACGGCGACAGCACATCACATGTGTCCAGCAGAACAATGTATTATACAATATGTGTACAGTAGGTAGGACTTAGATTTACATAAGAAATATATGGGAATTTTTGGACAAGGATGCCATAGGATGCCTAAAGACACCTGGAGAGACACTGCTGGGACATGCCTTGACATGAAGAGAAACTTGTCATGCCCGCGTTTAGCACAAATTTGTGCCAAGGTCAGTGCATGCCACCATCCACATGAAAGTTACTCCTAGCTGTAGTTGGATAGAACATGTGAGGAATCACAAGATAGTTAGGATATGATATATGCACATTATGTTGGGTGCGTGGGCAAGTACCGAACCTTTTAGAATGGTCGGATGATGCAGGATGCGTTCTGATAGTTTCTCGCTTTTGCTCCATTGAATTGAAGTGGCAGCGGTGCATCACCATTTTGCGCACTGTTTTTTCGCTTGCCCTGAGGTTTGGCGGACCACAGCTTGCAGTGTCGATCTGAAATGGTCTCCAGTAACTGCCTCGAAGCAGCTTGTGCCGCTCTGCAGGTGGAAGATGGATAATTTTTGCATAGCTTGGCCATAGTTATGCTATGTGCTCATCATTGCTCATCTATGTTTACTGTATAATGTTTATGTCAAACTAAGGACCCTCAAGCCCTTTGGGAGATATAATGTGCTGTATTCCTTTCCTTGAAAAAACGCTGTAGCATTTTCTTTTTGATGAGAGCTATGCTGACTGGAAAGCAGAGACACCTCCCATCTACATGAGTCAGTTAGTTTGTGAAAGTAATCTCAATTCTGAAAGTTGCAATGAGGGGTTGAGCAAGAAATGTATATGATATGTACTTAGATAATAGTTTTTTGGGTGAGGTAGAGAACATGGAAGAGGCAAATGGTTTTGCAGTGCCTGTGCAAAATGTGCAGGAGCACCCTGTGGGTGTCACAGATTTGCAGGCACAGGCGTCTCAAGCTCAGTGCCATCAGTGTTTTTGCACTTTGAAGCACCCTGTTCGGAATTGCACACACACTTCCCTGCATCTTGCACCAAGAACGGCCACCATGCCACCAGTCCCAAATGACATTCGCATCACCACTCTCAACCTCCAGACAAATAGTAGGGAAACACGGCCACGTCCTGGCATCATTTGCGCAGATGTGTCAATCATGCTTCCCTGTGCATCACTTGAATGAGCATGGACAATGGGTTCACAGGGTAGCATTTCTCTTCTGGCACTCTGAATTTTTTCTACTGCGTAGTGTTCCGTGTTCCGTACGCTTCAAGTCTTTGTATGTGGGGTCTGAGTCTACAAGGTTGATGCTCATGGCAAGCCTGGGTGGAGATGGTGCCGAAGTTCGCAGCAGGACAATCAGAGGGTTGCCAAGCGGTTGGGAATCACTTGTGCAAACTTGCAAACGGCCCCTGCAGGCTGGCTGATGCAGATGGGCTTTTGCTATCTCTGCATGCCATGGAGGTCTGCAGTGGCTGTTGCACTGATGAGGAAAGGGTGCAGCTAGATGTACCGAAAGGGTCCGGTTTTTTGGTACTTTACGGATGTCCAGGGCCACCGGGATGGCTTTGCGTCAGATGTTTATTTAACCCATTCTGAGTGTCATGCAGGCCTCCATCGAAAGCTTTGAGGCACGCGTCATTCAGTGAGGGTGAAGGATTGGAATACAACAGGAAATGAGCACACCTTGACTTAGCTGTCTAGTTGAGACCACCACGACTGTTTGCATGAGTTTACACATCTAGAATAATTACCTTTGTCTATATGAAATGTGATGATATGGTATATTGTATGTGATAATGATATATATATATATTGCAATCAGATGTATATATATACACTCATCTACACTGGCAATTGTCCATCTTTCAAGATTGCGGGGAACATGGCCTAAGCTTTTGCGGGGTCAGGCCCAGATGGAAGGCTGCCACCTGCTGGCAAGCTGGGGACGAGATGATCCTCAATACTTCCAACTGCCCGACCCTTGGGTCCACTGCTTCAATAGATTTGCCAGCATCCAAGAGCTAAATCCGAAATTTGCCCCAAAAGGTGAACTCTTGGGCAGACTGTGATGAGTTATGAGTCATATGAGTCATATGAGCATTGTTTTGTCTAGAATTGTTTTTACTTCAAGTTGAAGAGACTTCCATTGAGAAGAGCTGCAGGATGTTGTGACATGTCAACTTTTTGTGGCTGCTCTTGTAGATGTGTTGCAAGCAGATCAGTAGGAATCGTCGTAACGGTTCCCAGGATCCTGGACTCTGACAGACTGGTTTCCATCATCCGTGGAATGCGCGGGACTTGTATTCAAGAAGTCCTTTAGTGGCTTTAGTGTATGATTTTGAAGCTTTTTGGTTTTTGAATCGGTCTGCTTCTGGATTTGCCTCACATTGACATCCTAGGCAGAGACATGTCAAGCCTGCCTGGCTGCACTTACGGAATTGCGGGCTGAAACATACCGAGCATTTTACGGCAGCTTTTGTTTGGCTTTGGGAGGCATATGAAATTTGATGACATTTGTATTATGGCATGAAATTATATAGCCGCCAGGCAGAGAAGGGTCCAGGAAGAATTTGCAGAACTACTTCGATGTTTGGCAATGCACTCTCAGGAGACATTAGAAGACTGCAGCTGAAGGGACAAAAAGTCATAGACAGTGTGGAAAGGGAAATGTTGCAAGACAAGCAGGGACAACCAGCGACCGCAGATGTTTCTTGAGCAGACTGATCCATTCGGGTTTAACAAGTGAAAAGCGGTTCCGATCAGGATGGGAAGGACAAAGTGATTGCTGCAGGGGGCATCGAAGCTGCATCATCCTTACATATTGAGATGTGAAGAAATATGATCCGAACACTGAGCATACAAAAGGCCCTGTGACTTACTCTGAGATTTTTCATTGTTTTCTTGATTTTTCTTGATTTCTTTGCTAGCACCGCCCCTGACATTCTCATGAACTTTCTTCGATGAACATGTTTGCCTTTCCAACGGCATTCGCAGTTTCCCCAAGCTGAGATGCTGGATGGCATGAATGCAAATCGCAAAAGTGACGAGCCCGGGGCCACATAGATAGCTTGCTGCATGGGAATCACTGGGCATCAAGATCCGCAGAGCCAAAAGGATGGTGTGAAACGAAGCAAAGGACGGCACAGACATGCACGGACTGAGCAGCGAGGCACAAAGACAAGGATGACAAGGACACAAAACGGAGAAGTAAACCGAGGCTTGCCTACAGAGGCTGTGCAAGCATGGCTATTCTGGCCAAAGGCAATCAAACAGCTGTGGCCGCTTGGCTGCCATTACTACATATTTTGATTTTGCAGGGCTCATGTGCTACACTCGCTCCTGCAAGTCAACTGCTGTTTCTACATTTAAACTGTCTTTCTATATGATTTTCCGGGTTCCTTTTTCATCGATTCGAGGCACGAATTGCAAAGCACGACGGTGCCAAGCATATCGTTCGTGCCTGACCCTCATCCAGCACCATTCTTGACATTCTTTGCAAAACTTTGTTTGTGCATTTCCTCTCTTTTGGACCTTTCAGATCTTTAACTTTGATGATTAATGCTTTTTCATCATCATCATCTCCATCATCATCTCCATCATCATCATCATCATCATCATCATCACCATCATCATCATCATCATCATCACCATCATCATCATCTCCATCATCATCATCATCATCATCATCATCATCATCATCATCATCATCATCATCATCATCACCATCATCACCATCATCTCCATCATCATCATCATCATCATCATCATCATCATCATCATCACCATCATCTCCATCATCATCACCATCATCATAACGCAACTTGCTACTGTATATGTTCTGGCCTGTGACGACGTTTGGACTGCTGTAGGCCATGCTCGTAGAAAGGGAAAGAGCAGATCTGCAAGAAAGTGCACTGGAAGCGATCCGAGCAATTTCAGCAGATGATGATGCATGGCCACATTCAGAGCTTTCGTCGGGCTTTGTGGCGTTGTGTGTCACAAAAGTCAGCTTCAGGCAAAGTCAAGTAGTCAAGTGTAGTGGAAATCAACGACTATGAGAAGCGCATTCAACATGTATGGATGCAGGACATATACAGCAGTCTCCCCACCGCTGCATGCAATCCAAACAATCCAGAATCTAGCAATGCTAGACAGCTATCTTTGGGGAGCTATGCTTTCGTATACTGCAGTGAAAGGATGGTGTGAATTCTACGTCTTTGCCAAATCAGCAACCCTAAGGAAGAAGTTCCTGCACAGATTGCATCAAACGGTGGTGTGCAATTTGCACTGATCTTAGCTGCGATCGCCAAGATCTTCTTTGGCAGCTATGATATGCTATGATGAGCTAGGCAACTGTGGTCACTCTTTCTACACCGCTTTTGTGGCCTTTCGCACAGTTTGCTGACGTTCAATGGATTGCATCCAAGGTGGTTCAGGCCTTGACTGATTTCAAGGACTATGAAGCCATCCAAGAGTGGCCACCTTGGTCGACCCATCCCTTTAAGTCTTTAAGTGTACCTGACGAAACCATCGTATATAAATAGATATACAGAGAGTAACATGAAAATAATGAAATACTATGATATAAGTGTTGCTTCTTGGAGTGGAAGCCATTGATATTGCAATCGCCTTAGGCACGGCCTAGCGGCTTTAGCCAATTTGGCCTGGGACAGCGTTGCGGGCCTTAGTTGCCTTGATGCTTTCTAGGTTTCGAAGAGCATTTTGAAACTTAGGACGAGATGATGTGAGACTGAGTTGAGTTCAGACTTTAGTCATGCACGGCCTGCTGACTGCTGTACCCAATGTATCCCAACGCGCGATGCTTGCATATTGCGAAACGGGAAGTGCATCGCTCTGAGCGCCGCGAATTTGCTCGCTCCGAGCGCCGACTTTTTACTCGCTCTGATCGCCGCCATGTGAAAGACTTCGTTAAGCGTGTAGCAGTGCATGCAAAGACTTAGCAAGCGTGTCGAATTATATGATAACCTCACACGGAAGGGGGTGCAACGGCAGTACGCTATCTGACGTTTCATATGTGACAAGAATCAATCATGACAGTGACTTTTCCCCTTGTCCCGTGTGCCCATGCCCCCCGAACGCCCCCTAAACCCCATGTCCCCATGTCCCCATTTCTAACTGGTCTTGTGGATATCTGATCCCCTAAACCCCATGTCCCCCCCTTGTCCCCTAAACTCCATGTCCCCATCTCAAACCTAAACACAGGTGATGTAATGGTGCCATGTCCCCTAAACCCCATGTCCCCCCCATGTCCCCTAAACCCCATGTCCCCCCCATGTCCTTAAACCCTATGTCCCCATGTCTAACCCTAAAGTCTTGTGGATAGGTGATCTCATGGTACCATATCCCCTAAACCCCATGTCCCCGTGTTCCTACGCCCCATGTGCCCTAAACCCCATGTCCCCATGTCTAACCCTCAAGGTGTGTAGTATGTCTTGTGAGGTGACCTAGGTGAGTGCCCTCCAGTGACAACCATCTCACAGAAATGTGGTCAGTGGTGACCTAAGTGAGTCGAAAAGCGGTGCTCTAAGTGAGTCTCTTGTGGTGGTGACCTAAGTGAGTCGAAAAGTGGTGACCTAAGTGAGTTGGGTTCCCTTTTGCGAAACCATGAACCGACATTTATGTATATACAAATATATACAACTATGCTTGGCGCCGGATTTAGCACAGAGCCCGAACCAAAGGCGGTGACTCGGGACACCCAGGCTGACAATCAGCTGCAGATAGGAGAACTTGAAGGGTGCGAGTTCGGTGCTTAGACTTGATTCTGATCACAAGTCCGACAAGTTCCAGGCTCTACTTTGGTACATTGGCTTACATTGGCTTTTATTAGCTCACCACCCTGCATGACGAGACAATTTTGGCTGGGAGATCTTGGAAGGCGTCGCACTTCCTAACTTTGCAACCTGTAGGTAGGCTTGCAAATGCTTACATAGGCAGTTTTGGAAAATGATTCTCGCACGGGCGGACACGTCAACTCCTAAACTGCTCAAATGCCGAAAGCCCTCTTTTTGATGAGCAAGATAGAACCTGTTGGTTTGTTGTGCCATTGGCATCTTGCTTTGAGGCATGCTATTGAAGTCTTGGCTTTGCACTCTGAAAATTCAAAAGTTCAGGCGAAAGCTGCCGCAAGCTGTTTGGAATTGTGCTTCTTGCATAGAAAGTTTTGGGAAATTTTGGCACAGCATCAGCAATTCCTGATATGACTCGACAGATTGGACAGGCATTTGGTTGTGCCCTTTTGCAAAGTGCGGGGACCTGGCCCGTCCTGGCCCCTTAGACAGCTTTCAATAGCTTTCAGCTCCCGGATCACTGACTGCGAGTTGAATTTTCTAGTACTTATTTATTCAAGTTGGGCACCGGATACCTCAGATGATTCTTATGGGTCGATGTGTAGACGATGTGTCGACAATGCATCATTACAAAATATGATAAGAGTGTTTGGTCTCCAATGCCGCCCAACGCTCCAGAACACAAGTATTCAAATGCGTTCACATTCATAGGCTGGAGTGATGAGCCAAGGCGTTGCATGCAACAATCCAGAAATGCGAACCAGGAGAGTGGATGAACGGGTTACAATGTGTTGCAATAGATGGTTATTGGAAATTGCTGTAGGGGGCCTTTTCAGCCTCAATTTTGCAGTGTTTCGTGCGCGATCCTGATCTATCATTGGATTTTGGAGAAACGACTAGCATATACTAGCATCAACTAACAATATGTAGGACCACTGAACAAGTCTGCCCGCCTTGCCAGAAATAGGGAAGGAAAATACAGAAAGAAACAACGCAGGCTGAGTGACCAAAACTTGACGCGGAATCTGGACTTGCCTTTATACAGACTCTTAGACTTCTTTCTCAGCAGAACATCCGGTCGATCCGGTACTGGGACCAAGATCACCAAGTTCATGTCTGTGACACGCTGCAAGTTTGCATCTTCACTACGGTGAACTTTGAACATGTTTGAATTGTTCAATTGTTTTGATACGTTTTGGACATTTTTGGACTATGCTTAACAACTTTGGAGATTCTGAGGCTTATGAGCCATGACCAGATTATGATGGGTCATCTCGACATGCGTGTTGGTGTGAACCATTGCTGATCTTGCCGTAGGATTGGCGAGATTGGGGGTGTTGAAGCAATTGTACAGGTGGGAAGTGAATGTGCAGAACAAAGCTCTTGTGGTCAACAGTCCCAAAAGATTCGAAAGGTCAGTGTAAGATTGATTGGTATAGGCATACGTTGGAATGCCTGAGCAGGTATCTTCACATCTTGAATCTTCTTGAAAGCACGCATTCTGAGCATTTGAGGAATTCTAGCGTGATTTTGATTGATTGCAATGGTTTTACTCGATGGAGGCCATGCAAAGAGATTTAAAGGCAGCGAATGTGCAGGCCTTCGGGGCATCAGCCTTGCAAAGATCCTTGGCAGCGGAATCTTCTCCAACCCTACTCTACACTTCTCTTAGTATTGCAGCAAACATTGCCTTAAACATCTCTAAAACTCTAAAAACATACAAGAGATTTAGAAGCCTCTAGTGTAGGATGGCCAGTGTGGCTCGGCAAGGCGTAACAAAAGCATCTTGTACAGCGCAAAGACTTTACAGAACGAAAGTGTCTATGTAGCGGATATTTGCGTTTTGTGTGCTGTAGAAGCGCATCATTATGTCAGCATAGGCCAAACAGGTTCGAGCAATTAGACATTGAGCAGGAATGCCACCGGTTTTCGTGCCAGAACCAGCAGCCAGCCCTGATGTTTTTTCGGATTGCCAGGGGAAATTTTGTGCAAAAAACGGTAGTTTCATTGCCCCGACGTCTCCTTGAACCCTTCTGGTTTTGCAAGCCCAAGCCCAGCCTAAGGCTGAAATACGTGCACAGCATTGCACAGCCACATTCAATCATAATTGCACATCTTACTTTCTTTGGAGGATCCTCGCCTAGGAGTAAACTTGCTTTTGAAATAAGTCATAGATGCATCAATAGCATAGCTATAGTGTTAGGTCTTCAGTGGACAGCCTGGTTGCTTTATTTGGATTCAGCTGACTTTGCAATTTTAATTGTTTGCTGTGACAAGTTATGACATATTCCTGCTCACGACAAAGCCATCCTGAATCAAACTTGGTTTGGTAGTGCTCCGTTTTCACAATCGACAACGGGGCTACCTTGATTTGCGCCCTTTTGTCAACGTAACGAGGCTTGGCTATGCACAATCAGGACAATGTCAGACGGTGTCACAAGCTCAAGGCGCCTATACAGCGCTTCAGTGAATCGGATATGTGTGAAGTTCATGCCTTTGCAATTTATCAATTTGTTCTTTCTGTGGGACTTTTTATTTTTCGTTGGCCTGGGGTTTTTAGATCTGTCTGTGGGATACAATGACTTGAGCAAGTTCGTTTCGGTTAACGCATTGCCCTTGAAGACACTGACGCATGCGAAAGCTTCCCTTGTCATTTGGTGCTGCGCTGCAGTGCATGGGCAGGTTGTGGATTTTGTCGCTGATGCGATGGAGGTGACACTCTCAGAGAGACTGGACAAAGCTGTGACAGTGCCAGACAGTGCCACTGGCAACATGGGTTGCCATGGGTTGCCTGGGTTGCTGCATGCGGAGGCTCATCCATACTCGCTAAAACTCCGCGAGTTTGGTGAAATGCCTGGCTCCAAGCAGAGTTGGCATGACCTGGTCAATCTTTGAATTGGTCAACTGGCATCAACTTGTACGTAGCATACATATTATATTTATTTGATTTTATTTGCAGATTCATGCACATATCATTTGATCACATACATGATCATACATGATTATTATGAATCATTATAGGTTTTTGTTTTTACTTCTTCCTTACCGTATTTTTTTGCAATCATTAATAATGGATATGAAGAAAGCAAAATAGTTGCAGTGTAAGCCTATTGCAAGAGAGTCGCATACTGCAATCAAGGCTTCCGCTGCAATTGGAAGTAAACTAAATGCATCCCAATACCATGTTCTAGTCCCTTAAAGCAGAATTTTGAAGGTGGTAGGGCCTGCTGTACTTTAATTTTTGCAAACAGACATGGGATGACTGTGGTTCGTGGAGTTTGCAAACAGTGTGTGAGGTTAATAAACACTATCGAGGGCTGATTGCCGTGGCTAAAACGCCTGTATTTTGCGATTTGCCTGTTTGCAAATGAGAAATGGTGCTGTGCACATCTGATGGGCACATGGATTAATGAAGGGGCCAACAAGCTTGAGGAACTGGCTTGCAATTCGAATTGGCATGTTGCTGCTGATTGCTGTGCATTATTTACATTTTCATGTATTGAGATGTATTGAATATGATTGAGTGGCCAGAGAGATTGATCGCAAAGTTCCGCTGCTGGCCGGCACCATCCGGAGCTTTTTTTGCTGCGGCCGTGTTTTTGCTAGGGGCAAGGGTATTGCAGACAACCACTTGTTCAAGGCATATTGCACTTCATGGGATAGTGCGCACTTCGAATGGTTTTAGCATCTTTTAGCAACTAGTTTGGAGGAAGACAGTATGTCTTGCCACATTCTCACCACTACTCAACGTGAGAAGTGCAAGACAGCAGCAAAATACAGCAACAATTAGATAAATTTGGATACATTTGAGAACATGTTTCAGCACTTACTGCTCCCATACTGGCTTCTGCGACCCGCAAGCCAGACTCATCACCTGAAAGGTTTTGATTCTGCCATTTGCTCAGCCATGATGGATGCATATCAGGTTTATGGTGCAGGCCAGCTTCTTTGGAGCGACGAATATGTTGAATGTAGGAATGAGTTCGAGCTAGGCTCATGCTATCTCATGCTTTTTTGGAAAACCCATCTGTGGACTCCTACGGTCACAGACTGTCACGGACACATTTTATACAAACAGTCGTGATCACTCCTATTCAAGAGCACGGTCTGAGCTGCAGCAGGTGTCGCTGCTGCTCCTGGCGCACAGCAAATGTGCTGCAACAACTTGCCCCCGCCAAGCCCTTTGCTACATTTCTTCCGACGTAACAGGATCTTCTCTTATCTTCGCAAGACATTTTACAGTAGGATGCATGGGGCTGCTTCCGCGCTGGTTGCTTGATTTAGAGGGATAAGCCGGATGAGCGCTTGCTTGCACGGCAGTTGAAACTGCTCCCTGCCGAGGCCACCCCCTCCGCCGCCACCACAGCCTGGAATGGTCCAGGCGAACGCACAAGGTGCAACCCCGGCCCGGAAGCGGATTCTAGTGTAAAGAAACGAAGTGCAGCATTGCAGGACTGTGGATATATATTTTTAAATAGTAATATAGCAGCGATAGGAGTGATATAGTCTAATTGCTAAACTTGGATACATCCACATCATACCATGTTTTGATGCTGTTGGCTTGCTATAGATTGCATGCATCATCATGCATCTCACACTCGCTCAGCTACCCACCTAGTGTTGGAGCTAAAATCGGGGTGCCACGTATGGATTTGTAAACATCAGCTGTATGGAATGTGGAATCTCAACCTCCGGAGTGCCAGGAGTCTATGAGAATGTCGAGGACACGCCCTGAGCTGTTGAATTCTCTACATCATTGGATAAAGACAGTTCAATCATATTCAATCTTCAATTTGTTGTTCTGTTATGTTGTGGTTCTGTTTCGACTTCGATTACTGTCCGACATGGTCGGAGCTGGTTGAACTTTTGAGTTATCCCGTTATCCCCATTATTTGTTCTATTCCGCCTTTTCCGGTTCTTCAGGTGATGACTGTAGGTTGGTTGGTAGATGTTGGTTCGGTTTTGGGATGTGAATGCCTGTATATGCCTGTCAATGCCACAATGGAGCCAAGCCTGGATTGCATAGCGTGGTTTGCTTTCGTCCTATGAGGTCAATGGAGTAGGAGGTTTCTTCATGTTTCTTCCCTTAAGGTCCAACAATTTTTGCAGAACTACCCTGAGACTGAAGTGGATGCGCTGCAATCTCAGCATTGTGGACCTGATATAGCTATATATTTATAGCTGCTGACGCAAAGGCGAATACATGGCATTATCAGCTGAGTGCTCTCGTTTTGCAGCTGAGGCCAGAAGACGCACGGCCGCGCTTGTCTGCGCCAACAAAATTCCTTGTGCCAGACACTACGCTGAACTTGATGCCTTCGATGGCCGGCGCCTGAGAATCTGTGCTACGCACGATGCCAGCTACACTAGAATCATGATGAATCATGCCTATCATCGATGCATGTGGAATAATTATCTCGGAGACGTACGTGTGTGTGCAATAAATGTATAGTCACTAGTCTGCATTCAGACATATTCAGACCATATATATATATATATATACATATTCAATGTGTGTGCAAGTCACACGATGTAGAGTATTTGAGTTGGTGTAGTTTAATGATGTGAAATGCCTACGATTGAATAGGCATGGATTGCATATGATATCATCACCACGCGCAAGATTGTGATCAACAAAGAAATGCTTTGCTCATCGTGTTTTCTGACTGAGTATTGTTGACAAGTTGTGATCAAGTTGTGTGTTTGGTCGAAGCCGCGCTCAAGTATGTGATGTGATGGATCCTTCTTGATCGTTTTCTGAGGCTGGTGATCTTCTCATGTCACTCAGCGAGGCAAAGGAACCGAAGAATTCTTGTTTATGCCCCAATCATGCACCACAGCTTCCGACTGCCACACTGTGTATATATATATATATTTATATATACATATATAGAGTAGATTTCAAGATGTAGAGCTTTGGCGGTGGTGCGGTGGAGGGGGGCCATGATTAATCTTGGACTTTTAATTCATTTTAAGAGGCCGCTGGGGCAGGACTGTTTCGACTCTGTTTCGACTGTTTCCTGTTTGCAAGTCCTGCCAGCCTGACATTTGTGTTTTGGCCAATTGTTCAACAGACACAGGGCGGGCTGCAGTACCTCTTGGCCGGGGCACGGGCAAATGTTGGTGTGAAATCTGGCTCCTCGGTTGCCTTGAATGAATAGCGGGGTATTTAGAGTGTTTCAATGCTTAGGACTGTCCATGTCCATGATTCCATAAGTATGCGGCATGCTATTTAGATCTACTTAGAAAACAAGATGATACAATTATAGCAACTTGAGTTCATGCGAGCTCTGGCCTCATTCCAGTCTACGTAGCCATGAAAGAGTGTGAGTCAAACTGCCATGCAGGTGGCGCAATATGGCGCAACACTTTGTTGAGAATTCCCTTTCCCAATCAGTTTTGGAGAAGATCATTCAAGTCTTTCATGGCCTTCCCTGATAGGGCAGATTTATCTCCAAAGCCTAGTGTAAGCCATAAGATGGTAGTAAAAATTATGTCTGGTGTTGTATTACCCGAGGTCGCTACATGTTCGAGGTACGAGTTTGCGAGTGTCCTCGACGCAGCCTCAGAGAGATGTCAACATGGTCAAGGATGTAGTCACAGTTCTTTGTGATTCTTTAAGTATTGGAAAACTTTGGAAATAGGCATGCAGTTTTTGCCAACTACTTGCCCACCTAGGGCTCCAAACAGGCGAAAGTTGACAAAATTCTGCCCATGTAGTATTCTCGCCCGTTTAAAGTTTAGAACTGCTTACTTTACTTGTTTGCTCCTACCAGCGCTGATTTCGCTAGAATCTGCCCATGCACAGTGAAATACTAAAACATCAACGGTCAGCGTTCCTGATTTGAACCTCTTTGCCGGTTTTTGTGCACAGAAAAGTGTAGACAAGTCGTAAACTTGCCCGTTTGGCTGTTCCTTGGGAAACCGGCTCGCTTCCATTCCAAGTGGGTCAAAACATGGCAGAATGTTCTGTTTGCTTGAACCTTCATGTATCTTCATGATCAGGTATTTTAACAGCAACTGTCAACGTATTTCAATTGAATTCCTGACTTTCAAACTCCTCAATTTTGAATTAAGTTTTGGCAATTTACTCAATGTGCGCCTCACAGATGGAAAACAGTTGGATTCTAGGACAAGAAGATGCTGTACAACCACAGGACCTGAACTCAGGACAGAGCTGGAACAGTGCGGGCATTCACAAATTGAAAGAAGCCCTAAGTGAATTCAGACGAGAGGATGAAGATGTTATAAGATGTTTACAATCGTACAGTGTTGTAAGTGCAATTATGTTGAACTGTGTTGACTCAGTATAGGAGAACTTGAAGGATTCTGTAATAAGTAGGCATAGTCATATAAGTCTAAAGGAATTATTGTGCAGGGCTACCGAGAACACAACAGCGACAAGGAGTGGTTCCCTAAATTGAGAGAGGCATGATTTGGCAGCACTGCGCTGAAGGTCAAACCGCCAATGCCGCGAAATCTTCTCCGCATCGGTTTTGGTACTATGAATGCTGCTCCTGCATTTGCATTTAGAACCTACAACGGGTTGAAAATGATGGCCAGCCAAGGTGAGAATCAGAGAGCTAGATGTGTTCAAGCTAGAGTTCACCACATGCAGCACATGGCTTTGCGCAGAGCAATTTCTCTCCCTTTGTTTTTCATTACGTGCTTTACTGTGGTTTGAAGGACCCCTTGGAGGCGCAGTTCAGAAGCCCACAAGGAAAATACATGTACAGTAAATACTGCAGATGTAAAGAGTTGTTAGGACGCAATTTAAAAGCCCACTATCATTCATGTTTTTGGAATCATCACGGCTGTTTCCTCCGTTGCATGTCCAACTACAAAGCCGGAAAGTGCAAACTGCCTGACTTTTGGGGACTCCTTCAACGCGCTCAGGATTTGCTCTTGGGGGATGCAGAGGACAGCGTTTCCTTCGATTCGGAGGGCAATTTCGTGTTCAACCGCAGGCTCCGTGGGATGCAGTGAATCTCGCTCATGTTTTGCTCCTGAAGCATCACCCAGATTCACCCAGCTGTTAACATAATTGGCCCAGAAATGCTGAAAAATCAAGCTGAGTTTAGCAGGACATGTGCGGCAGTGTTTAAGATCTTTTTCAACCCAGCCCTGTACAGGCGCACACAATGCACGCAACGCTTGGTCAGCGGTGTTGCAATTGCTGCCATTCCCTCAGTTTAGGTGAGATGATTCCCCACAGTGAGGGCAAAATCAAGCAAGCCACAATGTCTGATATACCTAATGATGATTATATTATACTTTGGTATGTGGAAGAAGTACCATAAGTCTGTATGTAAGATGTGCGCTTCATTGATTGCAGAGTCCTGTTATGCAAGGAGTTAACTAGTTTTGTGAAGGAAGAATGAATTTGATATCGACACAAAGGCCACGAAGGATCTGGAAGGGCTTGTGACATCTTGTGACTTTGTGCCTCAGGTGTTGCTGAACTTGACCGAGGAGGGCTCCAGCCTCAGGCATCCGAGGTCTCAGGTCGAGGGGTCAATTGGAGTCACTCTTGGCCCAATTTTGTCCTGGCTTAATGGCTGAAAATATTTGTTGCTCTTGTGTAAGGATGTGTAAGTCTTATGTAAGTTTAAGTGGGCAACATCAGGAGGTACAGCAGCGAGTCTTGCTGCCGAAGAAAAGGTGAAAATGGTTGCTTGTGAGTGGCCATTTTCACCTTTTCTTCGGCAGCAGACTCGCTGCGGTATGTTCGGGCAAACCCATCGGACGCCCCTGCACAAGAAAAAAAAGATATTCACAGATCATCTATTCAGGCTTTTCACTGCTTTTAGAGATTTTAAACCTGCCAGACCCCGCTCGACTTCTTTCATCTACTGGTATCACATCTATCATTTGTATGTTCATAGGTTGTCTTTGGGGAGATGTTTGAGGTCCAGATGCCAACACCATGTCCCTGTTCCGTGATGGCGAACGTATCTCCAGGCAGGCTGCAATCTTGCATTTACGTTCTTACTTTTTGCATTTTAGCCCTGACTCCGTGATGCTGTTTTGCAAAAAATTCAGCAGTCGTCTCGTCCAGTTCATGCACGTTACATGCGCAAACCAGATAAGACGAAGTGCTGACATGTCTTCACTTGCCACACACGAGGCCACAACCGATCCCAGAGATCTTGAAAGGAAAACCACTTTATCCAATGGCAGCTTGTCTATGTTTGCCTGGATGTGCATCTTCCATTTTTTTGTTGCCCACTGTCTGTGCATGGTGTTGGGTACCACGTTCGACTGCCATGAGTCCACTACAAAAGACTCCTAAGAGACGTTTTACGGATTCTAGTTCAATTCTACTCATTCTCGGTTCTTACTTGCTCGAGAATTCCTACTACTTATATAATATATCTAGATATCAGATTTTCCACAAATGCAAGATATTTATCCAGAAACTAATGGAAATGCTTGAAACAGTTTCAGACCCCCACGATAGACATTCTCCGTTGAAATGCATCCAACCAAGATCACATTCAAGAACCTGACGGCGGCATCCTTAGCTTGGCAGCTCATGTTGAAAGAATGCAATGTGCGCAAGTCAGCTGCGCATTCCCGTGCCGCAATAGCAAGGTGCAAGTCAATTTTGGACCACTACCTCTTGCAGATTTGCCTTTCAAATGCCGTAGCACGGCCACAATTGCAGAAGCCATCAGCTCTGATTCTGCGATTCTCCAATCCCAGCCACCTCGTATGATGCATGGCACAATGTTTCACCACGATGCTGCAGACCTTCGCCAGGCATGATCAACGACGCTGCTGAGGAAGATGAAACTTGATGGCACAGAAAATTTATCGTTGTGATTCGTTGTGTGTGTATGTGGGTAGCCGAGCACGTTTTTCCTCATATTTCCCGTGTAGTCCAGTTATCAAGCCGGGTCCCGTTATCAAGAGGGACGCGCACGGAAATTGACTGGAGGTTGCCAAAATCACATATCGCGAGCCAACTGATGGGCGCCCAGAGGCAAGGATGCCAGGAAAGGAGGAGAGATGTATCATGATGTGATGTTATGTATCTATTGTATTTTCAGATCCATTTTCTCCGTCCCGCGATGTAAATTTGTCAGATAATGTGATATGGACCTGGATATTATATAGTACTACTGCATACGACTACTGTATTGGATGTAGATTTAGATTATACAATGATATACAATGTCATTATCTATGTATTTATGATCCACCATTCAGTGACCCTGCTCCCCTAACCTACCGTATGAGCATTCTAGGGATCACCAAGGCATAAGGACACTGAGTCCGCTCAGGTTTTTGTTCCCCCTTCCCCTTGTCTTGGTGCCGAGAGGCTTGTAGTAACATTTGCGCATAATAATATCTTATCTTATAACTTGTTTGGATATTGTGGATATGTTGTTGATGTTGATCTCCACCCCCCCGGGTGGGAGGGGCCCTGAACAAGGAACGTGTGACGTCCTCAGGATCCGGTAGGCATATGGTGCATCCACAACCTGGCATATCCATGTATGTTCTGGTGCAGTTGGGAAGATACCAACTGACCGTATGCAATTGTAGACTCAAAATTGCTGCTGGTTAATTGTTTCCTTGGCAGTTTAGTTTAATACAGGCATACTGTATGATCTTGTTCCTTACTTTGTGGTCAAAGGGTAGCATCAATGTATATATGATACAGCGTTCGGTGGCCACCCTCCCCCCCCAACCTATGGTATCCCCCCCTGTGGGGTGGGTGGGGTGGTGGTGGAAGTTTTAGTAGCAATAATAATAGTAGAAGTAGTTGTAGAAGTAGAAATAGAAGTAGAAGTAGAAGTAGTAGAAGTAGAAGAAGTAGTAGTAGTAGTAGTAGTAGTAGTAGAAGTAGTAGTAGTAGAAGTAGCAGTAGAAGTAGAAGTAGTAGTAGTAGTAGTAGGGGCAGTACGGGCAGTACAGTAGGCAGTAGGGGCAGTAGGCATTGGGCAGTGGGCAGGGGACAGTGGACAGTGGGCAGTGGGCAGTAGGCAGTAGGGAGTAGGGAGTAGGTAGGAGGGAGTAGGGAGTAGGTAGGAGGGAGTAGGGAGTAGTTACTAGTTGTAGAGTTGGTGACACATTGTGACGTCATCATGATGTCGTCATGTGTTTTCATCAGGTGCTCTTCCCTGTTTTCCTGCCGGGTGAGGGTACATTTCATTGGCTGGACTGGTTGGCCCATCACGCTTGACTGGGAAAACTGGAGGGTTTTTTGTGCAATGAGATCCTGACATGCCGCCCTTGCATGATGCAATGAAATCCTTTCAAAGCTCTGAGATCACCAGACTGCCCTACATCATCCATGATCATCCTGCACGCTTGAAGCAGCCAGGTTTCTGAAAGAGCATCCCGAGTTTACGGAGATCAGTGATCGCAAAATGGTCGATTGGTTCGCCTCCCAACTGTCGAGATTGTTGAGTCGTTGAGTGTGGTTTGGATACGTCAACCTGTTTCAACCTGTTTTGATAGGAAAATGCACGACAGTAGATCTATTGCAGACCTTTTTTGAGTGTACAAATAGATTTCAAAGTGTGCGTCATGGAATTGCAGTTTGATCCAAATCCTTCAAATTCACCACGCTTTCATGATTTCGAGCTATGTTTTGATCTTTCATACGCTTGTGCCATGCTTGTGCCATTTTGACATATTTTGACATTGCAATTTGTGGTCTTGCAGGTGCACCAAGAGTGGCATCAAACGTGCCTGGAGAGACGCAACAAGGCCCGCCAGCTCTTTTCAAGTTTGCCTTCCCGGCTATGAAATCTATGAACTTGTAATAGCTTGTATTTGCCTGACTTGCCTGGCTTACTCCATCTCACTCGATCAAAATCATGTAACATCCATGCTAGGGGTGAAATAGATTTGCCTGTTATGAACTTGTATTTGCAAAATCCATTTGACGCCTAGTTGTATTAGTCAATCTTTCTCGACCTGCGTTGCCCTGCATCATTGCAGCCAAGCCTTAAGCACGCCAAACCTTCTTTGCAGCTGCCGTTTTCTCTCAGGCACTCCAACGACAAGCCAGTTTGCACCTGAGAAGTCGTGCAATTCAAAACGAAACTATACGGAATCGAAATACATACTGTCAAGCGGTCTTTATGGCTATGGCCATGGGAGGTGGTGGAATCTATTTGGGCAAACATATATAAGATATACGTTTGTACCTTGCAATGCCTGCATTTGTCAGTGCGCAGACACCGTGAGTGACTTTGTGTACATTTCTGTGCATGTTTTTTGTGTCAGCTCGTTTTGGCATTCTTCAGTCAGCAATGCAACCAAGGATGATCAAGGATATTATGATATATTATGCATAGGCTGCACATTCGGCTTTCCCATTCTTTCCGCTTTCCAAATCCAGGAGATGAATTTCGGCATCTACGCCATTGACGTTTCGTGCTCAGAAACTGTTGGCTGTTGGCAATGGCGCAGGCGCCGTGGACCTGGACAGGATGGTAGACAGTTAGACAGGATGTTTTTTTTATGGCAAGTATACTAAATATAGGTCTCAGAATTTTTGTTGCAATTTTTTGACAGAATTTTGACTGAGGATGGCTCAGCCAAAAGGACTTTGCTTGCTGCTGCTGGCCTTCAGAATAGAAACATTGTAGAATGCCTGGCATGTATTGACAGCCGATAATGATCGAGAATGCACCTCCTTGATCTGATATTTTGGAGTTTCTTGGCCTTGCGCTGGAAGGCATCCTCATGCAAACCGTCACTAAATCACATGAATGGCACAATCATTGTGGAGCATGATCCTCATAAGGTCATTGGCATGGATTTGCTGTCTCGCTTTATTTAAAGATCCTTTGTTTTTTTTGCAGATTTTGTTGACAACTTGGGCTGATGTTTGGTTGATGTTTGGCTGACCTCGGCAGGTGATGGAGGTGCAAGGCAACCTTTCGAAGTCCGAACGAGCACAAGCCTTGCACATTTTGGCCTCGCCAGGGTTAAAACGCAGTGCCAAGGTGTGGCAGGTGAAAGATGATTTCAGCATGTTTCAGCACAAAAACTATATCAACATAATTCAACATACTACCATTATATAATTGACAGAGATATGCTAACATATCAAGACAATTCACACATACAATGACTGCGTGACTTACAACCATACTTATGAATTCAGCGACATGTCACTTCACCTACTTTCTCCTTACTTCAGATTCTACATGCGGCATGCTGACAAAAATGAACCAATGCAAATCCATAAGAGAAGTTCTCACATCCCTGACAATTTGTGACCAGGTGTTGCTGGGCGAGCCTTCCCCAGACTACAGGCTCGATTTTTTTTGGCAGGCAAAGGTTCTTGCCAAAGTTGAACCCTTGAGCTTTGAGGGGCTACGCATGGTTCCTTGTTGTTTTCCAATACAGCCCTGAGCAAGCTTTTGCTGTGGCCCCCATGGAACGCATTGGAACGCGTTTAGATGTTTGTTTCGTCCTGCATTTTGTCCAGGCAACATGCCGGCATCCCAGGGCCTTTTGCATTTCTTTCTGCATTTCATTCAGACCAAGAAGTTTTGTTGACGCTCACATCGAGACTTGAGCGATAGGGCGATAGGGAAAGTTGGCAGGTTCAGAAAATTAGCCAGCAGGAGTGACAATGCCTACTTGATCTACCTGCGTTTTGTCAGGGCATCTTTGGATTTGTTGCACATGCTGCTCATTAAAGTGAAAGTCTGTTTGAAGATGTTTGACGGTTGCTCCCAGGTTCGAGATGGGCTATTGAAAGAAAAACAAGCTCGCGTAGAGAAGGCTCGGTGGGAAGCATTGAGTCATTGGGGCAAGGTCTCTGCGAATGTCAGGCAGTCAGGCACAAAACGATTCAAGAAATGCATGCACTGAATGCATGAATTGCAGCAAAAGATAGCAGAATGGTATTGGGGCATCACCTGGCGACAGAGCTGGGCGCACAGGCAGAGCAGACTACTGAGGAGCCTGCTGTGGTGGAGCTCACTGAGCAAGAGCAAGGCCCGTTTTGTGATTTTCGTGCTGATTTTTGAGGGAAGGAAGCGCTGCACGGAGTGGATCCCATATGAAAGATAAGATGCAGCTTAGGCCTTCAATTGCCATTTGCATTACGTAGACTTGGAACGGTATGCTCACCGAAAGCAAGCGTTTGAAAATAATACTCAAAGACTAAGAAAACTGAGAACACAAAATGTGCCCAGAAGCAACCTTAGAGGAGTTATCAGAGGGTCCTTTCGTGCTCATCAAATTTAAGGTTGGAGGCATATGTATTGCAGCACTTACGATTTTCAAAGCCAAGGCTTTTGGACCAGGACCCTCGCGGGGTATTTTCCTATCCCTCACAGAGATTGAGAGATACTGAGAAGCGGACCTACATAACCATGCATACAGCATATGCAAGCTTCAATGAAACGTTTGGAGCAGTATGGATGTGTCTGAATGTTGGCTTTTCAAATTAAAGCATTTCTTAGAGTTTTGAAATGTTTTGCAGAGGCTTCAAGTCAGTTTCAAATAGCCTCCCAATCCGACACGCTGTCAGTCGACTTTGACAGCGTCAAATCCGCATGCCGTCGTCAGGCATTTGGTTCCGCCGAGACCATGTTCCTGATGTGTCACCCTTTGTGTTTGACTGGCTGGTTTGCAACTGGGTGGCCTTTGGTGGCCTTTGACAACAAAAATTGCAGGAAAGGACAGCCCACGATGGAAATACA